>JABASI010004693.1:0-13593 GCA_019776505.1 Tomocerus nigrus | reverse complement strand
AAAACTTTACAACCTATAATCCCTCTTTCTTTCTGGATATAAACATTTAATAAATCTACACATTTTCATTTTCTAATGCATATGCACTGCATCTGTAATAATGATGACATGAAGAGTAGTATTCTGTATTATCTCCGATTCTATATGCATCTAAATGAGGGTGAAACAATATTATCTCCGGTTGAACAAAGATTTTTTATAGAGAAACTCAATTCAATACAATCAGAAGAGCCTAGTGTGGCCTCATATACCTACATTAGTTATATTATACCATAATTACGACTGATAATGTTATTATGTTATTTGGAATATTAATAGAAAAACGAAAAAATTGTGGTAATTACTTGAGGTATGATGATTATTGTTGGTAGCACTGGGATTCTTTGAGGTCGTTAGACTGTGTCTCGAACTATTCTCGCTTCCAATGGACTGTGACGGATGATGACTAAGCGGTTGTTGGGAATTCATTCTGTCATTAGGGTGAGTGCCTTGTATCCTTTTGACAGTGTCATCTTTGTCTCTAAGAACGTCCTTTTTCTTGAATCGACGTCTTCTGCGTAGATATGAGCCGTTATCAAACATGTTGTAGGAGTCTGGGTCCAGAGTCCAATAGCTACCCTTCCCAGGTTTTTTGTCATCACGAGGAACTTTGACGAAGCACTCGTTGAGACTGAGATTGTGTCGGATAGAATTTTGCCAGCCTTGTTTATTTTCTCGGTAGTAGGGAAATCTCTCCATAATGAATTGATAGATTCCATTGAGAGTAATTTTTTTGTCGGGAGCGTTTTGAATGGCCATAGCTATAAGGGCAATGTAAGAGTACGGCGGTTTAACCATATCTTTGGTGGTGGCTGGTTGTTGAGATGGGTAATGAGCCGCTGCATAAGGACCGTAACGTGTCATTGCCGAATACTGCTCGTACGGGTAGGCGGCTGGTGACATTCCAGCTGTCATCGGCTGCAACGCTGGCGAGTATGAACTCGGGTGGCGGTAGTAAGCGTTCTGATCCCCAAATAAAGTATGCATTTTCCTATTTTTCTTCCGATTTGTTGACAATCGAACCTTTTGACCTCTGTCAAGAGGATAAGTGTCTAAAATCGATGAACTCTTGTGTAATCCTTCACTTTATTTGAAATAAAACTGGATTATTGAGTTTATTATCTCGGTTTTCTTGAGTAAATAGAACGCACAGATTTCCAATGACATTTGTAGTACAATTGCTAAGAATTGTACACAAATACAGATAAGGATCAATGACGTCACAGAAGAATCATCACACACAATTCCAGATCCGATAAGTCATAATGATAGTAAATTTGTCGAATGTTTTGCAAGTCAAGTCAATCTGTGTTATTCTATTGATATTGTTGAAGGAAATGAAAATATCAATGTTATTATTCATGTAGAATCGTTTATTTATCAAAGAGAGAATTGATATGCATATCCTTGAGTATAGGAGATGTAGTTTTTCACTTTTGTGTTACGCACTATGTGGGAATGACGGTCAAAGGCCTGGCTACTACTAGGTTAACTATTTATTATTCATAATAACATTCTACACAATACCCTATCTGTATTAGTAGAAGACTACTGACCTTGCTTTACTTTCTGTTTGCTTGTTTTCTTTGTTGATGATCTGATGTTTTCTGTATAAATTGAGATTTTTCGAATGTTTTCCTTTTCGCTCAGTTGTTGCTCTTGCAAGATCTTGCTCTCAGATCAAATCCTTTAAGAGCAATTGCTAAATAATTAGAAAAACGGGGAATCAAAAGGAACTGCACAAACACAACACTCGAGAAAATTGGATATTATCTATGGACTGTATAGATAAACTAATATACATCCAACATAAGTACATAATGTTGACTTGAGTTGATAAGTAAGTATTATGTCATGAATAGATGTACAATATGTACAGTAGTAGTAGTCAGACGTTGTTAGGAGATGAGATGATGATATGATAGTATAAGGACTGGAGATACTATGTTCTAATGCAATGTAAGTGTAAAGTTTTCATAGAAAACATTCGAGTGTGGAAATGGGCATAAACAAACAAGGTTCGACTCAATGGGTTTACAACCAAAGCACACAAGTTGCAAACTGAGAACTGAACTCTCTTTTGTACTTATGCGTAAAGTTAAGTTAACTCTCAAGTCAAACCGAGTCAGGACTCACACAGCTAGAGCCAGAGAAGAAGAAACTGTATAGAAGCTACAAGACAGGATCCCACATGCATTTTCAACATCATCCTCCCTCAACTCAAAGACCCAATGCACATGCACTCCATTCTCTCATTCTTTACATACAAATACACACATTAGGCACAATAACGACGTCTCTAACACTCCGATCCCTTCTTCTTCTTCTTCTCCTCTCTCCACTCTCTTATTATACTCTCTTCCTACACAGAAATCACAAACAGATCATTTTCTGCGGTTATTAAACAATTTTCACTGTTGATTTTTCTGAACAATGAAAGATTTTCATCGGAGAATCAATTTATACTCTCTTCCTACACAGAAATCACAAACAGATCATTTTCTGCGGTTATTAAACAATTTTCACTGTTGATTTTTCTGAACAATGAAAGATTTTCATCGAAAAATCAATTGAATCATTTATTGAATCCCCACAAATTGATTTCATTTATCGGGGCGAATGTTATGATATCGTTCGTTCGTTCGTAGTAGGGGAAGATGTTTCAACAAGAGTATCTCTAGCACTAAATTGTAAGTTGTACAAACAAGCAAAGGTGTTGTCTTATCAGTGGAGATGTTTCTCTTTCAATGAACATTAAGTATTATTGGTGAGGTTGCTGATGTTGCTAAACGTTGATTTGATAACTCTTGTTCTGTTCTTCTGGATGTGAATTCAGTAATCCTAGTGTAAAATCCTTGTTTTGTATGTAATGGAGAGAAAATGGCGATCTGTTTGTCTGTATGCACTTCTTTCTTTTCTTTTCTTCTCCACTAGGTTGACTTTGCTTTGCTTTGCTTTCCTTAAAGGTTGAGTCTTTTGAAACGTTTAACTTAACTTAGACTTAGATAGCTTAGTTAAATAGATTAGAGCTGAAAAGGATTTTGTTCGACTTGAGTTTAGTTTAGGAAGAGATAAAGTATATGAAAACAGCTGGTTGTTTCTTTTCACCACACGATTCACAATACAAGGGAAAACAGTTCTCCACTAGTAAAAACACCGGTCCGAATTACAAGTTAACGTAAGATCAACAATCAATAGGCTATAGATATATGGATGAATGTGCTCGTTGCTTTCGTGGATGAGATGAGATGAGTCTGTCTGTCTGATGTGTGTGTCTCCCTATCTCCTCTACAAGTGTACTATGTATTTTCCACACTCACTTTTACAACACACAGTCCTCCTCCGACAGCTTTGACTTCCCTTCCTAGCTTACCCTTTTCCTCCTGTACATGCATTCATCGGACTCTAAAGTGACTTAGCCTTACTCTCTTACTTTACAACAACTCCTCTCTTTCTTATCCTCACATGGATTCCCTATTCATCCTATAACTAATATATATAATTCCCTATACTAATATTATTATAATTACAAACTTACTATATGATACTGTTATAATAGTACCCTAGTATAAAAAGGGACCATTTTTAGCTAGACATTCTTAATATGCAACGAAGGATATTATTACTATGTTTAAATGTCTAGTTTGTGTATATGTTGCAGTAGTAGTGTGTACTAGTAGAGTTTAAGTATGTATGGTTATACATAGGGAAGGTATAGTTAGTATCTCTCTAATGTGATGTCTCTATGTTGTAAAAGTGAGTGAGGTGAAGAAAAGAGACGGGGAGAGAGCGAGAGAAAGAAATCTTACGCGTTGATCTTAGCCAGAGTAGAGGATCCGTGGATATGATCAGTGCCAACCCCATGAACCTTAAATAAACTTGGAGGCAGGAGCCGATAGGCCGTTCTTCAAGCGGAAACTCCCAACCCATTCCATCCTTCTTGGGCCTCCCTCCGGCCAATCCTGTTCACACCACTCGCATCGATTTGACAGCCATCCAAATTGATATCGACTCCTGCATTACCCACTTTTACCTACACACACTAACTACTAGGCAAGACCCGGGTATTTTACATACTACTACTATTACGTGTACATACTCTTGTACGTGTCCTAACTACAGATATATTTTCGATTGGCTTTATATGCAGCTTCACTAGGATCTATACATTAAAGAGTCTCGCATTTAATCAAGAGCGCACATATTGTAGTAGTCTATCTATTGTTCACACCACTCGCATCGATTTGACAGCCATCCAAATTGATATCGACTCCTGCATTACCCACTTTTACCTACACACACACTAACTACTAGGCAAGACCCGGGTATTTTACATACTACTACTATTACGTGCACATACTCTTGTACGTGTTCTATCTACAGATACATTTTCGATTGACTTTATATGCAGCTTCACTTGGATCTATACATTAAAGAGTCTCGCATTTAATCAAGAGCGCACATATTGTAGTAGTCTATCTATCTTCACGAAAATCTATCTATCCTCCGACTTCCGACCCGACTGCTTTCTCTCACACTCTTTCTACTATTTTTCAATAAAGCAGTCGTCTAACTCAACTCTCTCTCTCTCTCTGACAGCAAAACTCACCCTCCGGCTCATATCCCATCGCCTGCCTGCATGTTTAGCCAATTCTCTCATCTTCAATTCTATCCTAACATATCAAATATCACTATTAACAGTCAAAGCAAAGACTTAAATCACACACAGTTATATACCTAATATATATAATATATATTTCGATATTCTACTATTTTATATTTCCTACTATATATACAGTTAACTCATCTTAATCCAATATATTATTATCACCTTTTCCTCACTTTAATTTAATCACATTACAATGAAAATCTACTACTTCAACATAAGCATAGACAATTACAGTTTCTCCTCAATAACTGTGCGTATCTTATACATAATTAGAATATGCAATTCGTAACAGGCAGGCCAGATTCGATTTTAATAGTCAAAAATATTAATTTTTCGAAACACGTATTCACAAATAATCCTTTTCGCCTTTTACATACCCTTTCGATACGCGTACCGTATCGTACGTGAGCAGTCTTCCATCCAATAAACCTTGTTAGGTAATTCGAAAAAATGGTGGTTTCATTTACCTAATTGCATTATTGAATAGGCAACAAAGCAAACATTGATTACACCTAAATATAGTCCTAAAGCATATTTAATTCTCTCCCCAAAAGGTATTTTAAATTGGTGTTGAGTTTTTTATTTTTTGTCACTTTTCCGCTTTTAAACGTTTATCAATCAATGTAAAGTATCATGCATATGATAGTACTCATCAATTCTTGAACAAGAATAAATTAATATTCAGTTAAGTATTTATGTTTTCATAAAAGCAAAGGTCACTAACTGAAATCCTGTTCCGACTACTATGGTACATACGTACTAGGAAATAATGAACGTGATTTAGCTTCGAGGAAGAATTAACAAATAAGATTCCCTGAAATCAAATAATTTCGGATGACCGAGAGTAGAATGTAGAGGGAAGATGAGATGACGATCAGATCATAGTTATCACATTGGGTACTGTGTACATAACACTACGTAGGGATTGATGTGGCCTGACTCTTGACGGTAAAGCGCATTCCCCAGACAGTTAGAAAATACAAATATCTACGTACATTAATGTAAATGCAACGAGCAGAAGACATACATACATCCGTAATAAATGTTTTACTTTCTCAGTCACATGCCGCTTTCCTTCAGAGTCCGTTCAGCAAAAGTTTGTCTAGTGTCAAGACACGCTTATTTAGAGTCAGAAAAAGGAGACTGCCCCCATGCTCATTTTTATTACCTTTCAACAGAAGCTCCCAAGTCCACTATAGGGAAAACTAGGTAGGATCATACACGGAAGTATCCATTCTATAGTAAAATATATTAGAGAAGACACAAGTTAAGACAACAGACATTTAGCAATGGTTTTCGGTTTCTATCTAGGATATCTTTTCAATGGATTTCATCTCATCCCTAAGCTATGCTTATGATCNAAAATATATTAGAGAAGACACAAGTTAAGACAACAGACATTTAGCAATGGTTTTCGGTTTCTATCTAGGATATCTTTTCAATGGATTTCATCTCATCCCTAAGCTATGCTTATGATCTCTATTGAATAGCGATGGAATTGATGGCAATTGAGAGGAGTTCATTGTGAGCCGGAGCATTTGGGTTGCGTGTCATGTAGTCAATATGATATTTGTATAAGATTATATTGTAGTGTGTTGCTTGGCTTGGCTTGGATTGGCCTGCACAATTTATTTTGCCCCCAAAAAGAGATTAGAGGCCCTAGGAAAAACTACTTGAAATTGAGAAAACAAATTCAAGTATTACTCTCGCCCAGTAGCTTTAGCTAAAGTATTTACTTTACTACAAAGTGTTGCACAGACATTGTGCTTCCATCATACACTATATGTTTCTAATGTACAGATGTGGATTTGGTTAGTGGATGTGGTGGTGATGCTGGATTGACGACGATATATTATTATTATATACCTTTCTTTCCTTTGGTTAGCTCGAGTAGACAACTCTCTCTATCTGCCTCACCCCATAAAATAACAAATGCATTCATATGATAACTTTCCCAAAGACCTTCATTCTACTTCTCATCTCATTCATTTCAATTTCATTCATACTTACTAAACCTAACTACCTACATAACGTATCTATAGATTTTACATACATCACACCACATTGATCACGTAAAGCACAACCGTTCAACCCCAAATAGCATCTACAGTCACAGTTACAACATAATATTCTGTACTATGTGACAACGCATTGGAAACTCAATAAAAATATGCTTAACACAAAACACACATGATGCTATGTCATGGTTGATTACGATGTCTGTCCTACCGCATATTGTCAAACAAAATAGTTGACGTATGATCTAGAAACTTTCCTAATGGGAATTATATTTAAATGAATATTTTAAAACTGTGGAATTTTAGTATAAAAAAATAAGGGAAGCCTGGATTTTAAATTAAAGAGTCTATCGTAGTAACGTAACATTCGAACTTTGTGATGTAGTATTGTACTTTCGTTGCGTTGCGTTAGTGTGGCTGTGAGATGTATTTTTGTATGAATAATATTATTATGATGGTCTTCACAAGCAGCTTGCTTTAGTTGCAATTGTCATTGTCTTTTAAAGCTGGCCAGGTTAGTTGATAGGACTTTGGTCTATGGATATAAATAGTCTAAAATGGTATTTCTATGAATGTTTGATCGTTCCATATGGCCAATTTTAAGTTTTCAAGTAGAAAGTACTCGAGAGAGTTACATTTCTCATTCAGACTTGCTGTATGAAGGCTTGTGTGTGACGTGTCGATCAATTTTCTGAATTCGCTCTTTCTAAACGCGTATAGAGTGAAGTGGATATCGGCCTTACAAAACAGAAAACTTGAACAGAATAGTAAATCAGTTGGTTTGTTTGTGTTTGGCTTTCGCTTTGCTCTTTTACCTTACCTCATCTAAGTACATACTGGTGTAAGTGTGGAGTGTGGGCAACTTTTACATTGAAAACAGACTATACAGCTATGTGGTTGCGGTATACCCTCCTGAATGTATTATAGTGGATAATACTATAACAAACATCGGCCTATTCGTGTCACACGAGCAAAATGTGAATTCATAAACATGCGACGTAATTTCAATATGAACAAAATGAAAATAAAGACATTACATCAATTCTCCTACTTCTTTATAAAAGAATATCATAATATTCAGAAGTTTTTCTTTAGTCCATGTTACGGAGTGTATACATGCACAACATGCTTCCCTTTATTACTCATTTGTTGCAATTTAGGGGTTATTTCTTCACTCAGCCATTAATAGTCGTTAAGTAAATAAATAATATAGTCAGAGACTACGGTTCTGTTGTATTCTGTCGACAACTACACATTACACACTGATAAGTTTAAGTAGAGCCGTGTAATAGCAACTTACCATCATAACGCCAACAAATGCGATAGGTGTTAAAAGTTTATATTTGTTTGACAGATGGATGTAAAGGTGTTTTGGTAGTCTTCCAATGTTGAGAATTGGATTAGTAATAAAGCCCAAAGTTAATCCCCATTTCTCACACGACTACAAAACGGGATTCTAGGGTGTTGCATCAAGTGGGCCACAGTCAAAACTCTTGTATCAATATTTGATATATTTTCAGGATGAGAGCTAAAGTGAATAATTATGTTTACTCTCTTCCACTCATTGCATCATTTATTATTCATTCACGTCCTTAGCACGAACTGTTAACTTTACGATACACTACACATAGTACATGAAAACAAAACTTACAGAGCAATGTATTCCGAACATTGCTGTTCGGAATTTCAGAGAATTTCGATAATTTTTATATTTGTTTCATTACCGCGTTTAGTGTACCAATAAAATGGGTACTACTGCAACTCGTTTTTCAAGAAACAATACATGAAGGAATAAGGAACGCTCATTAACTAAACTATTGTTGCAAAATTGTAGTTTTATAAGTGGTTTACAGGGTCTAGGGCATCCCTTAGCACCAGAAATGTTCTTGCTAACATAATGTTTTCTCCACAGAACAATCTCATATTTGTAATCACAACGAAATTGCTATGATATTCTACCAATCTAATATTATGCTAGTACAATCAATTTATTGACTGACAAAAAAATGTATGTCGTAATTGCAAATGTGTAATTTTCAGAGCTTTGACTGTATGATTAAGGTATAGGGCAGGAGCGTTTAGAAATACTAAGGATAGCAAATAAGTTTTGTCAATTTAGTAACCTTTTATGAAGTGGGGATTAGCATTATTTGGAAATTGTTATTTTTTATGGTATTTGTATTAATTGTATATGTACGTTTATATTATGTATTGTTGTTGTATCGTTTTATGTATTGCATTTCCCATTTCCCAATCTTTAAAAATCAAAAAATATGAAAGAGACATGAAAGAAAATTGAAACGTGAAACATATCCTTCCAATTCCTTCCTCTCTCTATTTCTGTCATGCTTAGAAAGAGGAAAATTGACTGCCGATAGAATCGGTAGACTCAAAAAGGAGAAAAAAGATTTTAAGAGGGAGAAAGAGGAAATCGGATGTCAAAATCTCACCGCAGGCTCCAAACGGAAAAAGTGACATTTCAGTTTGCTTCTGCTCAATGAAGAGATCAAGTTCCATGTAGTTACAAACGAACTGTACTAATGGTTATCGTTTTGCCTTAAAATTTGGCTGCTAAGCCTTATTAGAAATTACACTGCATGAACAGCATTTATAGAAATAATGTGCATTTATGTAGGTTGGAGTTTACTCATTGATTATTTCAGATTTGTTTCTGTGGCCTATGTGAATGTGACCCCCTGTGGACAGCACAAAGTGATTGAATGTCATTCTGTCGTCTTACCCTTGTGTCCCCGTCATCTTATAAATTGTTCTGTACTTCCTTTCTTCTCACGATTGACGAACACAACTTAGCATTTCAGATTTGACTGTTCTCTTCTGCTCCTACGCATTCTTACGTGCACAATAGTCTTAATGCTCAACTTGACTACAAAAATTAATCCGTAACTGTTTGTCACCTTTCTAAAAGGGAGCACTGTCACAATTTACAATATTATATATTTACCATATTTACAGATACATAACTAAAGTTAATAAGCATGTGTCTTCTAGTATGATTTCTATATAGGGAGGTACTTATTCTACATAAATAATGCATTCATCTTCATATACCTATATAGTTTCAAATTTGGAAATCTATAGATATTACAATCACCAAGCTAAAATACACATAGATTGGTTTTGGGTAATATTATATTCATTCTGTAGACAGTATGGTAGCAGTCAATTTAAAATATCTCTCAGTTGACAGCTCTTACCCTGAATTCAGTCCACCCTAATTCCATTTTTCAAATCGGAGCTCAAAGAACATAAGTATTCACCATTTGGACCATCTCAGTCAAAGATGAGAAAGGTTTTCGTCGTCGATTTAAATTATCGGATTTAGTTTCCGACTCTAGAGGCTTAACCGAAATATCTTGTCAATAAAAAATGCTCGCCTAATTTTTAAAAAGTAAATGTGGAATGAAAATTAGTTTACCCATATTATATCGTCTGTAATTATCTAATAGCAGTAGAAATCTTCATTATATTCAAGTTGCATGCTGTAATTTTTAACATTTAGTCAAATGAAATGGAAAAGGGAGCGTCCTTGCCTACTGTATCACAAACAAAGCTACAAATACACAAGTTAAATTGTATTGCGTAAGTGTAATGTTAGTCAAAGGCGAACAGTTCAGTGGTGTGTCAATTTTCATTCAACATCCCAACAAAGTGGCTGTGCATAATAATTTGTGGCTGAAAATGAAAGTTCTTTGGCTTAAGACGGCTTAATTTTAGAGAGTAAATTAATTTTGGTGCAAATCCAATGTTATTTGGTGGGCAGAGAGAATAATATGTAGATTGCCTTTAGGTTTCTTTACTTTGTTTGAATTGACATGTGATGGGGATTATGAGAGTCGGAAGGGTTGATTGCCATACAATAATGCACAAAGCTAGTCAGGAGAAAATGGAATAAAATACAAATACTCTGCATATCAATGCACAGTGTCTGTCTAGTGTGAAAGTTAATTTATTTCCTAGTTACTATTATGTAAGTCCAATTGAATCATATCGCTGTCACCACATGCGTCATAGATATTACATAAATTGAATCAACTTGGAACTAATCCTTTGCAAACGGAAGGTGTCATCTTGTCCCTTTGTGTGGAATGCTAACGATAAGTAAGTTACTTGATAAACAAACCATAACGCTTAGCCCAGGGAGGCGAAGAGGAGGGCGGGCGGAGGAATGACAATGAAAGGACATAAAAGCCACGGAGTAGTAGGGAGCCCACCAGAACAGAGCAAGAAACATTATCACTCGATTACTTACACTAGTTGTTGTCTAACGAAAGCCTCTCCTCCTCTGGCTCCTTTATATGTCCCATTCAACAACATAATTCACATGCAAATTTCCGCTCCCATTAATATTCATTTCATGCTAATGGAATCTCGTTTGTGTCAAAGATCCCGACACACTGCAGTGGAGGGCTTAGGCCTGGCTTATCTTTGCAACTTACCCACAGTTCCTCTCACACATAATCCTTACATTCCTCATTTCCACACTTTTCCTCTTTACACTATAAACACAAACCATTTACTACTATTAATAACTATAGATACTTTCATACTTTAGTTTTAGGGCATAACAAATTGCAAATGAATAGTATAATTTTTACATCCAATTGGGATTTTTACGATGCTGCTAATTTAGCGTCCCATTTGATAGCCATTAGATTCAAGACAATCCCGAATGAGATTGACAGTGTTTTGCATCGACATTTGTAATGTATTCTGTTGTTTTGTTCATTCAGTTTATTAATTGTAAGTGTTTCATAGCCCATTTCTGATAATCTTAGGAATGACTGTCTGTACAAGGATATTATTATCTCCTATGATAATAATAATAATAATAATAATAATAATAACATACATGCCGAAATCTAGTAAGAAAAGGACAAAAATCTTGTTTAACACCAATAAAACAGGAAAACTACAGTAAGTACGTCCAACTAAGTAAAACGAATAAGTTAAATTGATGCGTGTAGTGTATGTGTAAACTTTATTCTAATAGTATTTCCCCGTAGGTACTTGACATTTCCATAAAGAAGTCCTATCTTTTAAATAGCAAGAAAATATTCTCATACAACACCATCAAGTTGCAGTATATTGTGCTAAAGGAGAAAAAATAAGAATGAATCTTTCAAGTAGAAATGTAAAGCGTGAATGTGCAGAAGAAGCATACTTGTGATATTCATTCGTCATGAAATCCTGACATAATAATAAAGATACAATTTCCTCTATCGTCCTATGGTAGCTATAACTATTGTTATAGAAAAGTAGTTTTACAGGAGGGAACAAAGGGGGAATCGCATTATCGTCTAGTGTGTATGTTCAATATTTCGCCATGTGTGGTTGTTTTTCTAAAGCACCATCTTTATTTTATGAAAAAGTCTCGAGAGACAGATATTTCTTCGATCGACAAAAGCGTTGAGAAATGTCTAGTGACGATGCACGTCCATCTACTCCCTACACATAGAATATGGTTAACCAGAGAAACTGAGAAATAGCTTTCCATCCATAACTATGAGACTTTCATGACTATGACAAAGATATATCTCGATTAAATTCTCACACATAGTAATATAATCCGAAAATAGAGAAGAGTGAGTGAGCAGACAATCGATTTTGCGATCTCACTGTTGACATGAGGTGTTCCGTCAGTCCTGTTCTTTACATGCCCTTCATACATAACCTACACACAACCCTTTCAATTCAATTTACCTAGCTCTTTATTTCTTCCTTCAATTTTCAATGTGGATAAAAGAGGTTAAACACTATTATATTCATATAAGCTACGTAGGTATTGATTATCCGTGCATATAAAATTGCTTTCATAGTAGGGGTTGTGTCCATTGGCAGGCTTGATTTAAAACTTAAGTTGCTGGGCTGATTATCTGTAAACGGTTGACAAGATGTGGTCCATTTTTACAAATCATACATATATATAAGCTAGATATAAGATACAAATGCAGAATAAGACATTATCTGACAATTATTGCTGATTGTTATATTATATGATTTATTATTTCATGTATTTATTAAGTACATATCTGACTACATAGCGGACAATAGTCATCTGTCCATTTTTAATAATATTTTTGCTTGCGTATTCCGGATACAAATAAATGGCGTATGTATATGTATATTCACGGTATATTCTAGATTGATACTAGAATTTGGTTCTCCGATTGGTAAGCCATATTTCGGGAAATAAACAGCTAGGTATCCTGATTTACGCTGTGGTGTACTTTTACAAATCGAGTATTTTTATAGGAGCTTCAATGGCTAAGTTGTGCGAACTGTTGTGAAAGAGTGGCACACCCTTTTATGCACTTATTTTTGTCTACACAGCCATTAGACAGATGACAGAGGAAAACATTTCAAATCCGTAGTGTCTATAGAATTACTGCCGTCGCACGCATCCATTCTCACTTTAGCAAGATTCCAGGAATCCATTATCCGCCATTTTATCATTATCAGAGACATTCAAGTGCCATGTAGTAGTGGTGTGTGTGGTGTCTGGTTGGGAAAGCCCATTCTGTTTAAATGTAGCCATGTATGAAAATACTAGAAAAAATGCTTTAGTCCCAGGTCCCAGCAGTAGTAAATAGAAAAGCAAAGTTACAGTGAGGTATGGAAAGTAGAGAGGATGACTATTAGATATTCTGTGGAGCTAAATGAACTCAAGTTTGTTATTTATTTGAAGAACTAAGTTGACAGAACAGGAAAGATGCACTACAAAATACATTCTTACATAGCACACTGCTAAATCAAATAGTTAAAGCTAAGCTCTAACAAAACCACACAGGCTACACATTTACGGACATTTATAGCAACATTTCAAAATTCTTTGAAGATGCTCTCTTT
>JABASI010004692.1:0-13595 GCA_019776505.1 Tomocerus nigrus | reverse complement strand
CAGTCCGCCAGAGGAGGACGCTTCAAATAATGCAATCCTCCTTCCCATTCATTATTAACATTTATACAGTTTTCTCCTGGAGCGAACCACGAATTGATTCAGACGCAATAATATTGTATTTATTTATAGCGTCTGTAGACTTCAGTTATAGCTCATTATTATCTACTTAATGCTCGAATATTTGATAAGCCAAGAATGCAATCTGTGGAGCCCTATTAAATTATTGTTTGCTTTATTGCCAATATTACGTCATGAAATAATAGCCTAACTTTCGGATTCGCCAAAACTGGTACAATTGAATTCAGCAACAGAACTAAACAACTACTGTATAAGTATGTAATTTAGTATTTACCTTCATTTTAACATTAGCAGTCATTTCTGTAGGTTGTACTTCCACTTAGCGAACATTTGATTTGTGAGTGTACATTTCATATTAGAATAGGTTCATTAAGAATGCGTTTCTAGTAAACGTCATTAAAAGTAAAACCTAAACAGTAGGTTATCTTTACAATAGAAATCAAAATGACCAAAGAATAGAAGTCCAGTAGAATGACCACCTACTCATAAAATTTAAATTAGCACTAAATTAGTAGCTACTTAGTTGTAGCAATGATTCATTGCATGTTTTCCGACTTCGTTATTGTTTATTAGTACTTTTGGTGTAATAGATATGCACATACATTTTGTGTAGTGTAGTAATTGAGATTTTGTATATGTTTCAGGGACATAATTGCCAGTTAGTAATGCAAAGAACGAGAAATTAAGAAACTGCTCTCTCACTATGTAGTAAAATGACCGCAAATTATAGCAGTGAATCTTCATAGAAAAATATAAAGTTCATTTGCCTTCTCATTGCTAGTTTCTATCACTATCGTTTTTCATTCCTCAGCTGCCTAAGCACAAGCATGACAATGGAAAAAGTTACCTAATCGTTTTAATATAATTTTGAAATTCCATAGTTTGAATCGAAATTTTACGATTCAAAATTCTGAACTATTCAATAAAGCCATGCGAAAGCTAGACACGTCTGGGGTTTCTCAAATTGCAAGTGTAAGCAGTTTTCCAATTTCAATAACGACATAAAACTATCTTACAAATGTGCTCCGATAGCTTTGGCTATTCAACCTTAAAGCGGAAAGGGTTGATACAATAAACTTTGCTCCACACTGCACACTCCTACATAAATATTTTCCACAGTAGATTGTATTTAGGTTACACGACTCTGCTCTCTGCCTGTAAAATTTACTTGGAATGAATCTCCCCTTACTTTTGGCATCTCCTCACTTTTGCAAATACGAAAACCCATAGTTTTATAAGTATAGAATCGACATGGAGTTACTAGGATGGATAATAATGGTGCATTTTTAAATTTCCGATGAACAAAATTTATTCTAAATATTTTTATGCGGTTCTCATTTATTAATTGTTCCTACAGGTATGCGTTGCATTTATGTCATGAAATTTTGTTGTTGCTTTTCTTTTAAAATTTCAAAAAAGTTAGCAATAGTACAGGGAATAAGGGAATTGCAAAAGGTGAAAACATCACATGAGGGATCTGTCGAGATATCGTATCTATATCATGTCACATATGTGGTGGAAGGGAACTGCAAAGAAAATCCGTATTGGTATGTGCATATCGTATAGCTAAGTATTAGAAAGAAGCAAAATGTTTCTAGAGTAAAATAATTTACGATCGACAACCCTTAGTCCGTATAATGCACATATTGGATTGCCTCCACTCATCGTTCACCACTCCTAGCAAATCTTTACTATTAACATGGTAAATTCTATAAGCTTTCTTGCTTGGGTAGGCAAAATATGCAAAGTTTTATGTCTGGCTCAGCTGGCGATTTGGACATTCAATTTTGCTCAATACACATTTCACATTGTAATGCTGCAAGGGCCTGGGATTGGCTTCGTTTTGCGAGTTGCCTACTTGTGCTGATAAACATCGACGCGAAAGGATGCAGAAAATGTTAGGAGGAATGTTTTAGCCATGCTATTGCGAAGGAAATGTTCATGAAAGTGTAGATCCTTGACTGCGCAAAAGGAAGCAAGGAGTATTCTATAATGCATAAGGTACCAACCAAGATAGATGTACTACATTACCATTGAGTGTAGGGAGGTAGGCTCCTCCGAAAGGTTTCAAATTAAAATTTCACTTTTTTCGCTGGAGACAAAAACGAGGATTTTGTCTCCAGCCCGTGTTCTGTATTACCACAGTATAATGACTGGATGGAGACAAAGACGTCGTTTTTGTCTCCGGTCGAAAAAAGTTGAAATTTTAATATGAAAACAATCGGAGGAGCCTTCCTTCGCCCACAATTCCAAAGCAACGCAGTCCAGCTACTTTGGGTACCAACCCTGATGCTCAGTACTTTAGCAGGATTAAGGTATGTAATATATTATTATTACTTTTGGGATTGGAAATAGGTGTAAGCGTGCTGACGTTTTACGAGGGAAATGTATTTTTTATACCAAGCCAAATTACAGTCTCAACAAAAATTGATGTCCTAAAAATCAATTAAATACGTGCACTCCTTAAGATATTTCTACCATTACCTAAAAGGGCAAATGATCATGCAGATGTTCACACACACACAATGTTCAACAGTTTTTTATGTTTGCTCATTGAATTGACAGCATTTGTGAACGGAGTAGACTCGGTAAGGCAAAAATCCTTGTCCCGAATTGCTTTACTATTTAGTAAAAGAAATAATAAATACATATAATTGCGATTGTAGCTATGTAGTTATTTTACTATAATAATTCTAGGTATTCCCTTTTCAAAGAAATGAAGTTTTGGCAAACTAGAAAACTCAAAGCATTATCCTGAATGTTTTTGTATTCCTTTCGTTACGTTATAGACTCTGATGGTTTTCTACTAAATTTTTTCTGAGCTAGTCGCCTTTTTTCTACACTCCTTCTCTATCCAATGATTGCGCACTTCTTTGTAATACACTGTTGCAAAGCTGAAAAGCAAAAAGCAACCGTAGGAAAGTCATAAGGCAGCTCTAAAATATTCGTAAGCCTATTAGACGGATCCTTCAGCTCATTGTTAGAGGCATATCTTCCATCCAAGCTCGTACTTAAGTTGCAAGCTGATGGAAAACTGAGCAGGAAAAATTGTTTGCCATTCAATATGGTTTCAATCTGTGAGCCATGCGGAACTAAATTACAAATGCCGAAACAGTTTCTGTGAATTTTTTCTTGCGGAGGTCCTCCTTCTCTGAGAAGCTGCCACTTATTCACAGTTCAAGTAAAAGTCTCGCTAACATTATACAGGAGTCGAGCAGAAACTAAGTTTCAAATTGAAACAGAGTTTCTTTGGAGCTGCAAGTGCTGTGCAAAACATCCCGACTCAGTGTCTGCATCACAGTCTAAGATTTTCATTCTTTATGTAGTGTAAGAATCCTCAGTGAAAAGTCTACAAGAATATTTCAACAGCAGGGCAACGTGAAAATTCTTGATTTTCAAAGGTACGTCTCTCTAAAAACTCAATGATCTCTTTAGGTTTTTTGTTGGAGGGAAGTTGGTTAATTAGGGATTTATTATCAATAAATTGTTTCATTTCAAATGTAGTGAGGTGTAATGTAAAGAACCCCAAATGTGCATATATTTACACTATACTAAAAAGAGAGTCGTAAACCCCGGTCACTGTACTTTATTCCATCCGAAGCGTGCACTTGTTTATTTGTGAAGGAAAGTAAAGAAGCAAGTAAGTAGTAGTAGCACATTTATACCATTTACAAGTGAACTGAGTTAACTATAAAGATTAAAATTGTATACATGATTATTACTGCGTATTGTTAAGTGTCAGTGCAGTACATAAATGCTGGAAATGACAAGAGTTGAAGCAGAAATGCCTGTAGATGACGAACGAGGTAGAGAGCAGATACTCCTCGCTGAGGTTGACCCAAAATCCATTAAAATTTAAAAAGTCATTTAACGACCCATCTTCTCTATTATGGCACCTTCCTACATATACTAAACTAAACTATCCATTCATTCTGTCTCAGCCCGCCTTATCCATTTCATACCATTCAGCTCTTCTTCTCTCCTACTCTCTATTTCTACCACACTAGCTCCTTATAAATATAGAATGTATTTCAGCCACCTCCACTTCTCTAGTAATCCGTGTTGTCGACCGTGTAGTGTATTGACAAGACACTCAAAATACTCTATTTACTTCACTGTCAAACCATTACCTACTCTAATGTTCTCTAAAACAGTTGTCAACAGTTTTTGATACATTTCTAACTCCCCTTCAGGCACAATCTCTCAGTCCTACAAACAATTTACAATATACAGATAGACTACCTAACAAATGAAAGGAAAATCATTCAATGCTTTACCAAACAGTATATTTTGCTTTTTTATCTCACAAATACCTGGATGTCTGATTGAGAACGATCAACATGAGATTTTCTAGTTCAGTCAGCTTAATTAAAAATTAGTAAGTATGACAGTACTACATTTAATATTACCTACTCACATAATAGTATCGTAATTGACACTAGTCTATTGATAAAGTAAATAAATAATAAATAGCTAATCACGACAGGTAATGAGCTGCATTACCACTAGGGACTATTTAGCAGTAATATTTATGTTTCAATGAAAACTATTAATGCATTTTGGCGATTAATTTATCCATTCATATCATATCTAATAGAAAATTATTTGAAAAACTTGTCTTTTACATTTTGTATTACAATACTAATAATATGCAATAAGCAGTGTCTCAGTTTTCACAGGCAGATTAGATGCAATACCCTAGATGTGCTAGTAACAATGTTCAAGTCTAATTAACTGGAATTTAAAAAAACAACATTTTAATGTACTTGCTAGAGTGCACAAGTAATATCGATTAACAATATTAACATACAGTGAGCATAGTAGTGACAATTTTATACAATATAAATTGTCTTCAATAAATAAGTATCTCATCATCTCATCATTTATTTGTTATTCCGATTAGTTTCTTGTGAAGGTCTGGTCTGACACATCACGTTTTAGTTATGTGATTAGTATTAGCTGTATTCATTGATTGTGCATATCTACAAACTTTTTAAATTATCTGCATGCAGATAAAAAATTATTCATTCCATGACGGAATTGATTTATCTGAAATAAGCAACCTTCTAACGTGTATAGTAATAGACGAGTAAATTTTAGTGTGCGATTTTTAGAACTTTTGTATTGAGCCAAGTGTTGAGCCGCTCACTCACATCGTATCTCATTGCAACTTGCAACCATGTTGGTGGCATGAAATGTGTCTGTAAAAATTCCGCAGAGCCGTTGAGCTCGAGTCTCTGGATAAGCAAAGCATTACATTATTACAATTACAATGAACAGGAAAGAAGGAAACCAAAAAGTCGTAAAAGTAGGAGTGTATGGCCTTTGTGTTGTAAATTGTGTGAGCAGAGCATGTTTTTTACGCAGACAACCAGATAAACAATAAATTTGGTTTGTTTGAAAATTGAGGACGCAGATTTGAGTACGTCGAGTATTAGTATGTATCTGTACTCAATTGTCTACAATTTCATAGAGTTTGCATGCCTCTATGTATTAGCGTTGTCGGTAAAAAATGTTCTAGCTATTAGCATGAAACTGCGTGTTACTTGCATTGTAACT
This sequence comes from Tomocerus nigrus, assembly GCA_019776505.1. Classification (NCBI taxonomy): domain Eukaryota; kingdom Metazoa; phylum Arthropoda; class Collembola; order Entomobryomorpha; family Tomoceridae; genus Tomocerus; species Tomocerus nigrus. Next base: position 7,958 of record JABASI010004692.1, on the reverse strand, counting down.
GATTATGTATCTTTACTATCCATATCTTTTGTACTACCTGCAACTTGTTACATAGATACTTCATATTCGCAAGAAGAATCTCTAATGGAAAGTTATTGCTGCAAGAATATGTACTTAAGGCTATAGTATAACACAACACAGTGTAGTGTGTAGCATGTGGTAAACGAAGCCAAAATCTCTTATCTAGCTATCCATTAGTTTTATATTTATTTGTAATTATTTCAATCTATAACAAATCTGCTTTGCAGTGGAATAAGAAAATGCAAAAAAGTATATCTCCGAATTTAAAGTCTTTGTTTTTAGATCAAATATTTAGTACCTACCTACTTACTATGCGTGCAGTTATTATCTAAAACAATGTCAGCAAATAATATTACATGCAAAATGAAAAGTCAGAATTCCGAGTTGAAACATTTAAACTGCTGAAAGCAGCTAGTATACCTAGATGAAAGCCGTGAGTCTACTACATGCAGGTGATACCGTGTGACACATCTACTCGTATCGTATGTACTTGCAAATAACCGCATTAATTTTACGTGCTACAGTTAACTAATATTCTACTATGCTGATCTCAGTGGAATAAGAAAATGCAAAAAAGTATATCTCCGAATTTAAAGTCTTTGTTTTTAGATGAAATATTTAGTACCTACTATACGTGCAGTTATTATCTAAAACAATGTCAGCAAATAATATTACATGCAAAATGAAAAATCAGAATTCCGAATTGAAACATTTAAACTGCTGAAAGCAGCTAGTATGCCTAGATGAAAGCCGTGAGTAATACCGTGTGACACATCTACTCGTATCGTATGTACTTGCAAATAACCGCATTAATTTTACGTGCTACAGTTAACTAATATTCTACTATGCTGATCCTATTTTCCATAAATAAGGCACAAAGATATCAAACTAAAGTGATGAGTGATGAGCCATAATATGCCTGTGGGAATGATTCTTCAGGATATGTTTAGCTTATCAATTTTATTCAAACTTAAATTACTTCAGCATCCTTTAAAACTTTTCATTTCCAAGTGGCAACAGCTCATAATAGTGACTATTAATTGTTCGAATACTTATACGCACTTGGTCAGATATAATTGTTGAGCTGAGTTGTTTTTTCCTTTGTCATTCACAAATGTTTGATATCCTACTATATCTGAGACCTCTTGTTTCAATTTCGAAGTGGGAACTACAGATAATACTAATAATTATATAATTGCTATTTAAATACCATGCTGTAAATTTTGGCATTTCCCATATATAGTTATTGAGGCGGAAACAGGTTACATAGAAAAGAAACAATTAATTTTATTGGTTGCTTGAAGATTGAAGTTGCTCATATTAAGAATGTAGTAAGCGTGAACCAAGGAAAATAAAGAACAAGTTAAGACATCTAGAAGTATTGTTGCAATAGGTGATTTTGTAAAATAATGCATATCATTTTAATTCACTTTGCAGCCAAAATGTTCACATTCTCAGCTAATTATGAAACAAAATTTTCGAAAAAAATGGCAATGTTCCGCTTGCTCCTATAATATCTAAAAGTTAATATTTTTGTATAATAATAATGAATGAATCATTGATTAATTTCTGGCACTTTCGCATTCATTTTTACTACTTATTCAGGACGTACGGCTATGTACCATATGGAACACATCTGCAATTATTTACTTCAGTTGCAATACGACAGTTGCATCTGTGAAATAATATTTACTATAATGCAATATCTAGTTATGTAAAAAATTTCAATCCAAGTTAATGAAAATTTCATATACAAACTATTTTATCTATAGGTATAAATAGGTTTGTCCAATGATGCTGGATTAAATCTAAATACACAACATACGAAGTAGGAGTTGTTTCGGTATAAATGCAGCGTACGGTATAGGAAAGAAAGGGGAAATAGGCCATGGCTGCATATCAGAGATTAGACGTTGATGAGAGTCCGTGGGCATTCTCATCTCGGCATCTGTACGGAATGTCATCCTATGGCACGAAGAGAGTATGTATTCTCCTCACACATGTTCATGCGCTCCGAATGTCAACAACGAACCAAGCAACAAGGTTTATGTAAAGAGGAGAGTAGGCTGAGCTGTGCGACACAGACTTGAGTTTGAGTATGTGCACATGGATTCATATCAGAGATTACATGGCGAGGTATGTGTGAGAATATTTCTGTGCGTGCTATACTTGGAGTGAGTGGCAGAAGGGAGCAGGGAACGGAAAAGGGAAGAAGAGAAGGCACGAAAAGTGGAGCCAGGAGCCAATGTGTAAGCAATGCACGTTGTTTCTTGTGCTTTTGCGTAATGGGCCCTGCATGGGAATAATGTTGATCCAAAGCGGCCAGTAGTGTTCATATGGAGAGGAGAGTCAGGATTGTAGAATAAATCCAGATTGGGTATCCCGACTCCTTCCTCGCCTTCGTCCGTGCTCATGTTCACGAAATTCATGCCTTGCCCGCCTGCGATCCCAATGCAAAGCCACCTCAGCTCTCTTCCTCTCATTTCTGCATCTGCCTGCCTTGACTTGACTCCACTTTCCTTTCCCACTACACCCCATCGCCTTACAATACTCTTCTACTACTCCTATGCTGAATTCATACGTGATATCTAGGATAAGGCTACTCTTCTGCACACAGAGCGTATTTATATGATGGCTTTGGGTGACTATATGTAGTTGAGAATGTATTATGTTGCATCGCATTACATTAGATCGCCTGAGATTGAAGCAGAAGGCAAAGGCAAGGCTTTTCATACGTAGCCGAGCCTTAGTCAAGCCACACAACCAATCTTTAGCATCTCTATTCTATTCTGGCTCCCAATAATCTTTACTCTTAGCTCCTATCCTCGTCTCTCTATTGCATTACATTATATTAGCGAATCAAAGGAAAGAAACTTGTTTTATTGTGTATGATCTGTCCCTTGCCTTGTTCATTTTAATCTAATCTCTCTAACATGACTTGCCACACAGTTCTTTAGTTCATAGCAATCCTTTCGTAGTCAAGTTTAGTCGCAAAAATTTCCTTATCCTTACACGCTCTTTCTTATCCTGCACCATTCTACGTCAGAAGCAATCAAAGAATCATATACTTAGCACTCTATATCGTTTTCAACGCAAATATTTATTTTATTCGTACTAGACAAGCAATCAACCTCATACCAAATAGCTAATTAATTAAATGTGATACTACCGATAAAATTTTGACGCTCTAACTACTAAATACTTACAACTACACAGACACATGTAAATCTCACAAAAGTTAAATAAACAACTACACAAACAGCAGTAAATTATAACACACAAATAAATTCCTTTTAATAGGAATCATTTACAGCTCATAACTACTCGACTGTAAACAAAAGTTAGATAAACCAAATCAAAATACATCGCTAAATAACTTCAACCAAAGAACTATCTGTTTACCTTAAGACAAAGTGCAATAAAAAGTTTCCCTCTTAGCTGTTTGTACAAATCCTTGCAGAAAACTCTTTACAAGCGTAATACTTTTAACGCTTCTAATGAACATTCATTAACAACATTGTATCTTTATCTTTGTTGACAGCGTTTTCTCTTCTGTCAACCAGCAACCTATACTCGTCTGAGAGAATGAATCCCAATTCCAGGTACCATTCCAATCAGAACAACAAATAAAGAAAACCCTCAGCAAATATTTGAAATATTTTGCAAGAAATATCGCTATTTAGAAGCAGCATCGTGGGAGAACGGAATTCTCATCTTGCTCAACTCCACAACAGCAGAATCATTAAGGGAAAAGGTATGACACCATTTCTTGGTTAATTGCTTACGAATTGACTCAAAATAAAATCCATTTGACCATAAATTCTTGACTGACATGCTAGTCTCTACAATAAAATAATATTGTGAATGCCTAGAAAGAGGGAGATACTAGTAAAAGTGCTAATACCTAATCTTTTAAGGTAAAAGCTAATAATTAATAATTCCCGAATAATATAAACAACAACACATCTACATATCCTTTATTCATTCAATTCAGCACAAAAATAACTAGATCATATTACAAGCATTTTCATATTTAGGTTTGCACTTAAGATCTCTATTCTGGATTTTCTATGCTAAGGACGAATGAATTGGCATGTTTGCACGAATGTGTATGTATATTTGTATATGTGCAGCAATCATCAGGAAAGTTAGACTTGGTTCGTATGAAGATTTTATTTCGGGTAATAAATTTCTGAAGGTCTTCCGTACCAATTTTCCACAGCACTAATGCAAGTAAAGTAAAATGATGATAAAGTAATAGGTAGGTAATGAGAATCTATATCTGTAATGGATATAGGTCTAGAGAATAGTAGAGTTGTAGGAGTTAATAAAGTAAATAGATTCCTAATGCCTTCTATGTACTTAGGATAATGCATGACACGTCATATGCATTGTTTTGGAGATGTAGGTACGGTACACGCGCTGCACTGTGGGGAAATAGATTTTCTGGTGCTTAAAGATGACGAATATACATCTAACTACTTTAATAACAAGCAAAAGTTTAGCTTCACGTGAGTGTGGGACTATACAAACGTATAGCACAGATGCTTTTATATTTTTAACTGTTATTATTTTATTGGATTCTTCTAAGGATGTATTTTTCTATGCCGTCATCGCACTTAAAATTATCCTTCAACAAGATCTTCCTTGACTAACATCTAGGCTTACGAAACGTTCCTAGTAAAAATAAATCCGTGTTGACAAGGACGAACATTTTTGGCATCGAAAGCCATTGTATGACACTTAATATGCAATCGTGCTGCTTATCCTACGTCTGAATCCTGAATTACATTTCTTACCGTTGCTTTCTCTTACTGGATTTGATTGCACTTCCAAAAATAATGTCCTCCATTGACAGAGGTTAGAATATACATACAGATATATTTTGGTTGACTAGCATTTGCTATATTGGAAGGTACAAAATAAATCCACATGCTCTATTGCATTCGATGCTCTATATTCTTAATGGTGATATCTGCAGAGACAATAGAAACAAAATTCTACATGGTCGTAAAAACTTAAGATTGTTTATTAAGATTAAATATTAGCTCATGTTACCAAAAGCTTATGCGTAAGTATATTAGCCTATTTAGATGCAGATATTGATAAATGGATTGAAAAACGGTGTAGGGCATTCTTTCGCTTTTTAAACTGTTTTAGAGATAGTAAGTCAAGATTCTGTAAATCGGCAATGAAGGACGTAGCTTTGATGTGTACACGATTAAAATGCATGGTAATAGCAATCTGTGAACAACATTCATAAAATTTTATTGGTCTTGAATATACGTAATAATATTTTCATTGCATTTTACCTGTTAATTTACTGATAACATAATTTTAAACCTCACGAAAGCAACATTAAAAGCTCGTTATACTAACCCACACTTTTTTATTTTGCCTTAAAATAACAGTGACGGTGGTGATTCATGTATACATACATACAGGTATAGGTACCTATATGTATTTCGAGAAAGCGCATGGAGAAAATCATCAGTATGGTTTCAGTCCCGAATGTTGTCAACAAAACTTGGTGGAAATACTGAATTTGCGGTGTAATACATTGTATTGACTTTCTTCACATTTATTAGTACAACATTCTATTTTATAAGACTTCACTCAATAATTGTAACACAAAACATTATTATACAGGTAGAGTTGACAGTTTCCGTATATTATGTCTGTAAAGTAGAATAATGGAAGATACACAATAATAAAACATTGCACAGTTGTACACATAGTAAGAGGTAAAAACAAGGTCCCAATGAGATTTTTTAAAACGTCCAGGTGTTGTAACGTAACTCCACATTCAATGTAGTTTGTAATAGTAGTGAACAGTCATCCTGTCCACTAAGCAATGAATACGCCCATTTAGATAATTACGTGTCCGTATCCAAAAAATAATCCTAATGTCATGCTACTATGCTTTTTGCAATCGAGAATAATGCTCACAACCCTAAAAATCCCAAATATATAAGAAATGCTGTAGTACTAATCGATAGTTGTGTCTGATGTAGCCATAGCCTTAAATAGCCGTGGGTGTGGATGACGTGTACAAAGCTACAATGATGGATACAAAATGTAAATTGGAAACTTCCAGTAGGCTTTTCCATGCAACCCTATAATTATTTAAATACTAATTCTCAAAGGACGTCATGCGTGCATGCATCTAATCACAATCGTAAAACAAGCTCACTTGTTAAATTGTAGACTAGCTAGTTGCGTTTCACCATCTTTTTCTTTAGTAACAAACAGATAATTCACAATCATGATATTATATACCTGCCTATCTCTCAGCTATGAATCATTTGCGGTATATGCATAATATACAACGATATATTCCGTATACTCACAGCCCAAGTCAGCATGAATTATTCTTTGGTCTTGAGATCCTGGCTGTACATCCCACTGCCCACCTATTTAGGCAATTCTGCTATACCAAACTGACATTTATTTTCATATGGTGGAGTTCCCACTATCACAGAGTGAAATGCCATATTTTTCTTCCCAAGCACATCACAGACGTATTATTTATTAGACAGACTAATATAAAAACATCAAATATACAATGCTGGATGATTTTTACTGTAGATTATAATAGACACAGGTATTCTGCATTTGGAATTAATCACACATATAAGTGATACATATGAACCGTAGTAAGGCTAAAATTGTGCAACTATAGCTAGGTATACCTAATTATATTACAAGAAAATGTTCATACAGACACCAAGAACCAAAATTTTTTCTACTACCTATATTCTTCCTGAACATTACAGCATCTCATAGACTTTCCTTTGGGAGTTGCGTGATTAAATCTTCCAAATATGTGATTATTTTTTCTTTCACCTTGCTTTCAAGTAATTTTCTGCTTTCTGGTTGTATTTTGAATCTCATTTTTTGAGCTACAGACTGCTATAGACATTATTGCACAAAGAAAATTATATTCTCCAGGTATGCTCAGTCCTGTTACATGCATTCCAGAATAAGGATATATAATCGTGCACAAAAAGAAAATCCTTCACATTACATATTTTCTTTATACATTTGAAAAGGAAAATGTTTCCTCTTTACATCTTAAATTCTTCATATAATGGTCTTTTTCCTGTAGCCATTACGATGATTATAGATAATGTCCGACGGTTACAGAATCCTCTCAGAACCAAAATTACCCGCATTGCTATTGAACATAATAGTATCCACTTTCTCAAACAATTTTCGAGAGCTGCGAGCCTGGTGAAAAACAGTTCTTTTCAAAAACTTTTGACATATTTTCTTACACGTAGAAATATATTGGAGGAAACATTACCAGTTAGTTCAAAGATACTATTTAGCATGCTTATTTACAGATAGTATGGGAGCATAGTTGAACGTTCTGATTAATATTATATGGTGAAAGTATTAAATTACTTATATGCTGAGTGCAGGTTATACTTATAATTGGAAGCACAGTAGCAAATCTCTAGGGTAGGGCAATGTGAAATTACGTTTAAAGTAATTGCGTAAACATTGATAACCGCATTTTCATATGTAATCATTGCAGTTTTTGTATGGTAAGCAGGTTTTTAGGCAAATGTTTTTCAAGACCTTAAATGGTAATTTTAAAACTGCATTTCGTCATAACAAGTATTTTGAAACAGACAGTTTATACTGGCAATAAGATACAGCGGTGGAAATGAGAACAGATCGGCTGATAACAGACACACGGTTAATAGATCCATCCAGCATTCGAGAGACTTCGACTTAGAAAGTCCCAGACTAAATAACATTGTTGTTATGATGGAATCCCTTCTACCCACAAAAATGGAAAGGGAGTGTATCTAGGCAGAACCATAATGGCCATGGTCTTTAACCCCAGTGTGGATAGGGCTTAGCTAGTTCATGATGGCGAAGGGGCGTCTCAACCGTTGACAGCTTTCAGTAATTTATGCGGGTACGAT
>JABASI010004691.1:0-13598 GCA_019776505.1 Tomocerus nigrus | reverse complement strand
CATTATAATATTATGTCCTTATGTATTCCTGTAGACACGAGACCAAGGCGAAACCAATCCTAACCAAACTAAACCACGCTTACTCTCCATACATACATTTCTACTACATATACATACAATATATACTACTCCATTCTCTCTCTCTCCCTCACTTTATACAGTAGCTCTTTTTTTAAATATTTACTCCATACTTATCAATGCCCATATTTATTATACATTCTTAATAGCTACACATAATATATTTATATAGAAAGGGAAAGCAAACCTTTGAAATTAAAACCTGAACGTATTAATTCTTTTTTCCTTATATATATATAGAATATTTTTTAGCTTTATTTTAGGAATTTATGCTTTGTAAAAGGTGAAAGCAAGTTTGGATGAATTAAACATTACTATACTGCTGTATCTATTAAGTTATTAACGTTTAGAATCATTTTTGGCATTTGAAATAGATTTTGTACATGAATTATTGTAGGTCGTTTGAGAGGAATCCCTGATGGAAAGAATAGTAAACAAAATTTCCTATGCGACTATTTAAACATAATTCCTCATGATTTTTATTGTCTTTTAATGTAAAATCTCCTGTTTTTATGGAGAAAGTATTTTTCATGAGTGCGAATACTTTCTGTGAACTTTTACCATAATATCTATGTTTATAATGGTTGAAATGTGCTTTCTTTTCTGAGTGCTATGCAGTGTATTTATAGTATAGCATTTTCTATATATATATATGAACTAATAAATGTTAGTTGAGCCTGTATCTATGAATGTGTGGTCTAATCTACAGGAGCAGTAGAAACTATATACCTAGTAGTAGTACAATAGTAGTAGGTGCTAGTAGTAGCTGGCCAGATAAGTAAAACTATAAGGTGAGGCTATCATCGATTTTTCGCCGGATACTCATAGTTCAGTTAGAGCGTAGAACTTGACGCGATTACACTACTATGCACTATAACAGCCAGTCTAGATGAGATAGCAAGGCCATGATTTTGCTATAGAGGCTAGACTCCCGTATCTTTCCCCAGTAATGCATCTTTATAGCCACAGCTCTCTGCACTACGCTAACCAAAACTACTACACTACTCTACTACACTACGGACATTTTATACAAGCAACTCTACTACTTATCACTATAGATTCATTCTTTCTCTTCTTTCTCTCCTTTCTACATGCACAGGATATCGGTCACCAACCTCCTGAATGTCACATCACCATTCAAATTTAACTCTACATCCAAAGTTCACAAATTAAACGGAAATTTCTATTGAAATAAAGCAAGATGTACCTACGTATGCTACGAATAATCGCCATTTTTATGCATTGTTTAAATTCTAATGCATTGGCACTTGCAAATTCTCATTTTATTAATAATTATTCCTCTATTAAACAAAAATTGGAATCTAGAAATAAATTTTGAATTATAATTTTAGGTTAATGTGGTTAATAGCCGACAATTGATATCTAAAATTAAATAGATAGATAACGCACTGCTTAAAATGTTATCGATAAAATCAATTTTTAGGTTTGAACTGAGTTCCACTGTTATTATTGCAAGTTAAACTGATTTGTGAATGTTTTACTGCAAAAAATCCCAAAAATGGTTTAAAAAATGTAAGCACTTCATTTAAGGAACCTAACTGTAGTGTTGGTTCTAGAAATAAAATAAATATTTATAATCCAATATCGATGCTGCAAAGATGGTTTGCTTTCTTTCTATCGGTTTTCTTTTGAAAATTTTGGTTGAATAAGAAAATGATTATGTATGTATGAATAGTCTAATGCATATGTAATGTATGTATTGCTATTACGTCAAAAAGGTGGACGTGCTGAGTTCTGAGTAGCCATGTACTAGCACTTAGCTTTCATATTGAACGTACATTATGCCAAATGACTCTGAGTAGTTTTACAAAGATTCCATGATTCTACAGCGACATAAAGCACCACCGAACCGGTTGTGCAAAGTACTACACTCACAGAGTTTCCATTGCATGTCATGAAACGATTTCACAAGAAAAATACGATAAAACGCACGCTTTGCACATTCACATTATGTCTTTTTGAGAGTAACGGATATCCAGGAATTTTTCATCGATTCTAAAAATACTCAGAAAATCATATCATTATATTATGCCCTACGAGTTTTCCCACTATCTATGCATTGCTCAAAATTATTAACATAAGAATGTGTTAAATTGACACCCATTCTGACTACAATTATGGAAACTTATCTTAGGAAGTAGATATGTCTCTCCGTATTGTAGTGATTAATAAAAGCGATTAATTTAACTGTATTTCATTGATTTAGGGTACTCTTTAAGATGTGATTCCCGTTATCTTCAATGATTCGATCTGATAAACAAATAATTCATCAAGATAAATTAAATGAGACGGATTTTAAAAAAAATAGAAGAAGTAGTAGTAGTTTTCACATTTTCTGACCATAAAAGGAAAGAATTGAATCTCTGAATTAATGTTTGAATCCCAGTAATCAAAAAGTTGAGCTATTTAACTCTATTTCGCCTAGGTATTCTTTTATGGTACCCACCCAAGTTACTCTTTCTCCATATAAAAACCTGCTTTAGACTATTTTATGTTAATTAATTTGGGTTGATGCAAAATATAAGCAGGAGCATAAATTACAATAATAAAGTTGTAAAATAAATGTTTATAATTTCTCCGGGTAGAAGAAAAAGAGTTTTTTCCATGCAGAGCAGCATCTAATATTTAGCAATGGATTAATTTTACTCTCTAAAATATTCCTTCTATCAACGTCTTTGTAATTATAAGATTTTTAGAGAACGAATGTGCTGGACAAGGTTTTGAGTAGCTGCATAGTGATTTGAAATTATAGTGTAGCCGTTTAAAAGTGGACGGATGTAATTGGTACTTATGATTTTGGGAGAGAGCGTGTAGCCATATAATTTAGCTGTGGCTGCATACTGTTAATCGATGGTAATGTTTGTCTACTTTCATTTTCCGCATATAAATAAGGTTTCCTCAATTTTCGAATAGTAGCCCTAAGTATAAATGGAATGACGGAGAATGAGGAAGAGAGAGAGAGAGAAAGAGAGAAAGAGTCTAAAATGTTTCAGAGTTCAATTTGCAATTAGAGATGGAAAAGGTAGCACGCTTAGGCTATTACTATAACATTAGCATAATGCACGGCTCTAATTGTAAAAGAAATGGAGGAAATTGTAAAAAGGCTCAGGTAATTGTAAAAGATTGAGAAAAAGGCGAAATTCCTAGTTTGAAAAAAAGCAGTTATTAATGAGCTGCGTTGTGCCGGGGAGGGAAAAGAGAAAGTTTTAGGTACACAGGTTGATTATGATTATGAGGATGTTAGGTAGCTGTGTTTTGTGTGTAGTATTGTAAGAATCGTTCCAGTTCAACTGGCTGGAGACTCCAGACCTAAATTCTTTTCCCCTCAGCCTCAGTATTGAGTGAGTGAAATAAAAGGAGTTTCGCTCCGCTTCTCCGAAATTGCTCTTGTCTCAAGTGCCGAGCCAGAGTGACGTAACTCCGGTGTGTGGGTGTATCACCATTAAATTTCCGTTTGTATGCAGCTTGTAAACTTGTTCAGCACTTTGTTTACTCTCTGCTTCTCTTTCAATGCTCAACTCATGAAAGAAATACAACCATATCTATAGCTATATAGCTAACACATATACAGACACACTTACCTTCTCATTCCAACTTCATCCATTCCTAACCAATGACTTTACTTGTTACTCCTTCTGAATTGTAAATATTAAAATTTTATTCAACACCGCATCCTCTACTTACCTAATGCATATCAAAAGTAAATACAAGTTCAGACCTAATAAAATATCAAACAGAGGAGGCACTAAACGTAATTAATACACAAATACAAACAAATTACTCATTTTCAAACTCCATATTAACATTTATAAATAATTCACTCTTTCTCCTAATTTACTATTTCACATTGGACTCATCAAACCTACACGTAATAATTAAAAAATTTCAATATTTACAAAAAATAAACTACAGCGTTTTAATATTTTAACTTTGGAAACAAAAGGTTACAATTTCACAAAAAAGGGATTTTATTTGATTTTGCTCTGAAAAATAGCTCTAAGATACTGTGCTAAAGATTAAGAATTACTTGAAATATTGATGTGTACACATACGCTTAAATTGTAGAAACATGGACAAACGTATATAGAGAGTACATTTTACCTGGCAATTTAAATCAACTATGTTTCCGTCTTCCTTCCCTCTGTAGATACTCTTTATGCAAATAATGACTTTAATGAAATTGAATATTAAATTGGTCTTCAATTCATGGTTTATTTATTGAAAAGTAAGTTATCATTGTGTATACAATGAGCGTGTGACAGAATAAGTAACAGAAAATGAATCATTATTATAATATAATATTTAAGAAATATTATGAAGTTAGTGCGCATAACAATAATGAAATGTGAATGTGAATACAAAGTAAGTAATTTTATTGTTGTGATGAAAGTATGAATATTCAAGCTGGGATCAATTTCCAGTGAAAATTGACATTTTCTCGATTGCATTTTCCGATAGCCAGATTTCTTGGTAATCTAATAATATGAAGGACATGTAAATAGGAATTATTTTAATACATCATTATGGAATAAAAATCTAAGTTGGCATGTGTGAGAGATGTTAAAGCTTACGCTGTGTAGTAGAGACAATCTTTTCCACCATCATAGGCAGTGTGAAGGAGATAAGAGTCTTCGACGCAAGTGGGTTCAGCATACCAATGTTGATAAGCTGCCTTATCAATAATATCCTGTGAGAGAAAAGAGAATTTACATGAGACTGAATAAGAAGAAGAGGTCTGTAAGATCAATTTCCACTAGTCAATAATATGAAAGAGTTAGAAACGGATGTCGAATAAGTTTTTCCGTTAGTGGTTAGTGCGACGTACATGAGTCCAGAAATAGTTTTTGCAAGAATTGTAATCCAACACGCGTGTTTGTTCCAGTTCTTGTTTAGCATTCTCTAGGAGGAATGTTGGATGGGAATAGCTGATATTGACAGAGCGTGCTGTCCATCGAGCAGTTTCGTCCCCATTCAGATCTCCAAGGACCACTGGAATGTGTTGCATGGGCGATCCATCAAAAAGTTGCACAGTCTGAAAAACAAAACACGAGAAATGGATAAAGTTGGAGAAAAAAACGATAAGAGAGACAGAGAGAGTTGGTAGAAGAAGTAAGTATATGTAGGTAGACTTTATGGAAAATAAGAAAATTGCTTTGAAAAGTTTTACGGAGGGAAAAGTCAAATAAAAATAAAAGTTAGTCATGTACCCAATCTCTAATAAGGGATTTGATAATGTAACTTTTTCCATCTTGAAACGCATATGCGCTGGAAGTTAAGAGAAAAAGTGCGAATAATTTATGGAGCACCATGACCAAATGTTGTTCGTATTGGTGTAGGTGTATCTTCCCTCACGCAAAATCTATAAAACAAAATGAGAAGCTGATGTGCTCCATTTATATAGATTAGAGAATGGTAGGAAAAGAGCTGTGACAAATGAGAATCAATTAATCTATTCAAAATCCGTCATCAAATAATATGATTTACTAATCTCAGACTAATCAAATCGTTATCAACACTAGCACACATTCATACGTAACAGATAAAGTGAAAGCTGAATTAGGTTTCATTTAGTAATCATGCAATAGTCAATAACAGAATAAGTAAGTAATCGTATAATGTATGCACATATGTATCAGGACCTGACCTCATCTCATCTCTCAAACAATGAATATAAACATACGAAATGAAAAAGATGAATGAACAAATGGGATTCAGAACAATATTAGCAATTATTATTCAATTAGCAGCATGTGGTCCTGTCTCTTTCCTTTACAATCATTCTGCCAACAATGAAGTCATTGTGTGTGGTTCCAACAATGATGTATTCTGTAGTAAATCTGAATCCCCATTGAATATCTCAATGGAAATCTAGGCTGGATGTCATGTATGTCATTGTATCACATCCTACATCTCTTGTCAAACATACTTGAACAAATTGTCTTACAAATTGCCACTTATGTAAACATTTACATAAGTTATTTGTTTTTTTATGATTTTTCTCTCGCCAAAAAACAAAATATGAATGAAAAGGGATGATTTGTTTGACTGCAAGGTGCAAAAACATCGTTACGTATAGAATTCACGATTTTTCGAGGATTCACTACATTGTTACACAACAAAATTACTCATAAGTGTTAAGGATTTCCATTATCAAACCCATTTCCACACCTGTTTATTTGACATAGCTTTAATTAATGAAAACACTTTCAATTTCTACAGATAAAATCATTTTCTACTAAATACATATGTTCTAGCCACTTGATTTTAACAAAGAGAAAATCACTAGAACCATGTTCAGCATTGCTAATCGAATTCTCTGGGGTGGATTGCAATATAGATCTGATTCGTAGATTCCATTTACATATGTGAATAAACATTCTGCTCTTTTAGGACATACTATTGTGGAGAATCAATACCTATATATGAAAGAAAATCCACAAATATGCAATCAAAATCCCCCAAAAGTTGATTTGTTCCAGATTTCTGTATAATTCACAGTAACACAATGAGCAAGAACCTATTTGACGCTAAGCCCATTCTTACAACTCATGAATAAACATGAACTCGCACCCGCTCTCGCACTCGCAACAAAATGACGCATTTGAAACCATTTCCCATTCAATCTGTATATAATTGGCCTAGGACTCTAATTAGTGTCTTTAGTTGAGATTAGAGCTTCTACATTGTAGTGGCTTGGATTACTCTGACAATGGGCATTAATTGGACGAGATTTTGCGGGCTTGCACTCCTTTTGCTGTGCAGCTCCTTTGCATCTATTGCCGGTAACAACATTTTCTCCCTTCTAAATTATTACCGAGGGCACGTTTTGATTTTGACTTGCTTTACCTACTGTACTTAAATTTCTATTTTATTAATTTTCCTGATTTTAAGAAAAGGTTTTTAAATATTGACATTTTTCACAGGGTTTGATTGCAAAGACAAACCGAACAAGACATATGCAAATCCTGATAACTGTAATTCCTATATCGTCTGTACGAATGGAGAGAAAATAATTCAAGATTGTCCCTCTAATCTGCACTATGACGCTGGCATCGAAGTTTGCAATTACCCTACACGAAGTAGTTGTATCATTCGAACCACAGAAAAGGAATATGCTGACGAATGTGCTGGAAGACCCGCAGAGGAGTATCATCTTCCTCATCCAACTAATTGTTCTAGTTTTTACAAGTGCGACCACGGAGAGTTGAAACCCTTTGAATGTCCGGGCGGTCTTCATTTCAATCAAGAGATATCCGTCTGTGATTGGCCGGAGAACGCCGGTTGCAAATCTGGAACTGAATCCCTTCCCCAACAAACCGCACCCCCACCAAAGCCAAGCAGACCAACTACTGAGAAAATGACTGAGGCCCCAACAACCCAGAAAATGACCGAGGCTCCGACAACCGAGAAAATGACAGAAGCTCCTACAACTGAAAAAATCACAGAGGCCCCTACCACTGAAAAAACGACACAAGCTCCAACAACTGAGAAAATCACGGAGGCTCCAACAACTGAAAAAACGACAGAGGCTCCTACAACTGAGAAAATGACAGAGGCTCCAACAACTGAAAAAACGACAGAGGCTCCAACAACTGAAAAGATGACGGAGGCTCCAACAACGGAAAAAATGACAGACGCACCCACAACTGAGGAAACGACAGATGCTCCAACTACTGCCAAAGAAGAGTCTACAACTGGAGCTCCAATGGAGGAAGCGATGTTAACCGAAGAATGTGCAGGAAGACCCGCAGAAGAATACCATGTTCCCAATTCCAAAAACTGTTCCAAATTCTATAAATGTGATCATGGAGAATTAAAACCTTTTGAGTGTCCAGATGGTCTCCATTTCAACAAAGAGCTGTCAGTTTGCGATTGGCCTGAAAACGCTGGCTGCAAAGCTGGAAGTGAACAAACTACACAGGCACCTACTACCGAGGAAGCTACCACTGAAGCAGCTACCACTGAAGCCTCCACCACCGAGAAAGCTACCACAGAAGCAGCGACAACCGAGAAAGCTACCACAGAAGCAGCGACAACCGAGAAAGCTACCACAGAAGCAGCGACAACAGAAAAAGCAACCACCGAAGCTGCGACAACGGAGAAAGCTACCACAGAAGCAGCGACAACGGAGGAAGCTACTACTGAAAAAATGACCACGGCCCAACCAACGGAAATGACAACAGAATCTGATAATCAAAATGAATTATCCGAAGAGTGCGCAGGAAGGCCAAAAGAAGAATTTCATGTTGCCGATTCAAAGAACTGCTCTCGATTTTACAAATGTGATCATGGGGAGTTGAAGCCCTTTGAATGCCCTGATGGACTTCAATTTAACAAGAAACTCTCAGTTTGTGATTGGCCTGAAAGCGCAGGATGTAAAGAAGGCTCCGATTCAGAATCCGAATTTGACCAGACAACTGAAATGACCCAAGCTCCAGAAACAGAAGCTACCACCGAAGCAGCGACAACGGAGAAAGCAACTACTGAAGCCTCTACAACGGAGAAAGCAACCACTGAAGCTGCTACAACGGAGAAAGCAACCACTGAAGCCTCTACAACAGAGAAAGCTACAACTGAGACTGCTACAACCGAAAAGGCTACGACAGAAGCGTCCACTACTGAGAAGAGTTCAGAAATGACTACTGAATCTTCCTCAGACAATGAGGTTGCTAAAGAATGTGCCGGAAGACCAAAGGAAGAATTCCACGTTCCTAATCCCAAGAATTGCTCTGAGTTTTATAAATGTGATCACGGTAAATTGAAACCATTTTCTTGTCCAGATGGTCTTCATTTCAATAAAAATCTTAGCGTTTGTGATTGGCCCGAGGATGCCGGATGTAAGGAAGGAGATAGCGAAGATGAAGATGGAAATACCACCGCTGCCCCTGCAACAACAGAAGCCTCAACTACCGAAACAGCTACAACTGAAGCCTCAACAACCGAAAAAGCCACAACTGAGGCTTCAACAACCGAAAAAGCCACTACTGAAGCCTCAACAACCGAAAAAGCTACAACTGAAGCCTCAACAACCGAAAAAGCCACAACTGAAGCCGCAACAACCGAAAAAGCCACAACTGAAGCCTCAACAACTGAAAAAGCCACAACCGAAAAAGCTACAACTGAAGCTTCAACAACTGAAAAAGCCACAACTGAAGCCTCGACTACTGAAGCAGCAACAACAACGGAAGCAGTCGAAATGACCACAGAAGCACAAAATGAAGATGCCGACAAAGAGTGCAAGAAAAGACCGAAGGAAGACTTCCATGTTGCCGATTCAAAGAATTGCTCTCGATTCTATAAGTGTGACAACGGAAAAGCCAAGCCATTCGAATGCCCTGATGGTTTGCATTTCAATAAAAATCTAAGCGTTTGCGATTGGCCGGAGGACGCTGGATGTGAGAAAACCGATTCTGAAGAAACTGAAGCTCCACCACCAGAAAATCTTGAATCGACAACACAAGGAACAACTGAAGGAACAACGGAAGGTACCACGGAAGGAACGACTGAAGGAACAACAGAAGGTACCACGGAAGGAACAACAGAAGGTACCACGGAGGGAACGACTGAAGGTACCACCCAAGGGACAACTGAGGGAACAACTGAAGGTACCACCCAAGGGACAACTGAGGGAACAACGGAGGGAACGACTGAAGGAACAACTGAAGGTACCACCCAAGGGACAACTGAGGGAACAACGGAGGGTACCACCCAAGGAACAACTGAGGGCACCACCGAGGGTACCACCCAAGGAACAACAGAAGGCACCACCGCGGGAACAACTGAAGGTACCACTCAGGGAACAACAGAGGGTACCACTCAAGGAACAACAGAGGGCACCACCCAAGGAACAACAGAGGGTACCACTCAGGGAACAACAGAGGGTACCACTCAAGGAACAACAGAGGGCACTACCCAAGGAACAACAGAGGGTACCACTCAGGGAACTACCCAAGGAACAACTGAAGGTACTACAGAAAGCCCTCCCGAAAGTATCGATTCGGAAAGTTCAACAACAGCCAAGCCAGACGATTCTAAACCGACAGAAACGACTACAACAACAACGACCTCCAAAGAAACGAACTCTACAGTCACAGAAAATGGAATGGATATCACAACAACAGAACGGGAAGAATGCGAATGCACATGTAAAAAGTACACGTCGCAAATGTCTAAGCCATCAGGAGGTGACAAACCATCCCGCCCACCCCCAAATAATTCCAATAATAACAACAATAACGGCGGCGGTGATCAATGTTCCGCACCTCCTCCACAATCCGACGCTCCTCCTCAAGGGGGCGGAGGTTCGGGTGATTCCGGTCCCGCTGTTGCTCAACTTCCTAATGACGACCCTGGTAATGACGAATTGTGCACTGAACATCCCAAAGCTGCCACTTACAAGTTGACATATTCTCCAGTGCCCCACGACGCTCAGTTGGCCAACTTCTGTACTTACAGAGAGTGCGGTGTATACGACAGCGACGACTTGCTGGATACGAAAAGAGGATATTTCTGTATGAATAAGAAAAACATTCCTTTTACGTGTGCAGGAAATCAAATGTTTGACAATGTCAAATTGCTTTGTGTCGGAGAGCTGTTCAAAGTTAGAGAAGCCAAACTTATTGGGATCTAAAATGTCTCTATTATATGTATTTTTTTATTCGTGTCCCTCGTACTTAGATTGTTCTGTTCTCCATTCATGAGTTTACAATTAAAAACTCTCTTTTAACAATCGCGGTCTCTTCGTACACATTCATTTCACTGCATTCATTTTTCACTCATCTCATTACTATTTTAAGACTCATATATTTTAATTAAAACTTCAGATTTTTCTCCTAAAATGTGTCGGAAAATTGCATATTCCTCAAATTTTTCTTGCATATGATATTTTTCTCATTTATTGGGGACCCACCTAACTTTTTCTTGTAGTTTCAGCCTTGTACGACCTTAGGGTGTTTTTGAACGGCATTTGGACACTTTTGTCCAAAGCGAAAAGAAAAACAAAAGTGTTATGTAGGTAGGTATATTTGCAAAAATAATGCCTTATCTGTAAACCGAAAATGAAATGAAGCTAATTGCATCATGTGAATGTTCGGTGTATTCTTGGAATGCAGAGGGGGAAGTAAAAGATTCTCACTTGTATAGTTATTGTTAGTTAAAGTTGATTTCATTGGAATGGAAAAAGATGCTTGTTCTTGGAAAAAGTTGGAGTTTGCTTGGTTTGGTTTCGTCGGACTTGAAGTGGAGGATATGCATCTAGAGAGGAATAAATGGAATAAAGAGAGCAAAGGAGCATATTATCAGACTATGTAGGACGAATTGAATTTATGACTATAGGAGTCATCATACATACACAGAGTTAAGAGAGAAGGAAGCCAAACCAGCCACCGAGCAACGATACCCGGTCAGAAGAAGAGAAAGAGACAAGATTTCTCTCTACACACACACCACACTTACAAACTCTTATAGAAATAATAATATTATAACTGAAGAACATTGCATCTCTTTTCTACAGCTATCTCCGTGTATCTGTTTAAATAGATTCCTCGCCTCTCTCTCTCATTCCCTTTTCGTCGATTTCCATTCGGAATCGCATTTCGTGGTAGTGAGTCCTCTCTTCCATCTTCTTATACTTGTCAAATAAATATCTCTGTGTATTCAGTAATTGTGAAGTTCTTGGTAACGATAAATGGACGGAAGGAAGGACACATGCTATGTAATTCCACATTATGTACTTATATGTGCCAGTATGCAGATCTATGCAGATACGTCCCTAATGCATTCTTGGAAATACTTTCCACCACCACCAGGCAGACCTCTTATTCAAATCGAGACCAAACAAAACACTAGAAAATTAAATCCTGACTTCCCACGATGCCTTGCGCTTCGCTCTTCAGTTTTAGTCACTTAAATTACTTATAATGCTCTATGACATGATAGATACGTTATATTTGTATAATGCTAGCTAATTAAATGTATAGAAACTGGGTAAATTAAAGTTGACGTTTTTTTAAACTTTCTCCTTCCCATTTGCTATTACAATGATAGTTTCTCATTTTATTCGCAGTATGGAATATCAGATCTTCAAAGTAAGAAAGTTTCAGAACATTTGCAGTTATTTAAATATTTATTGCATTTTCACTCAAGCTAAATACATTCAAATCCATTTAATTTCCATTTAAAGCTACTTGTACAGATTAAAGATTACCTTTTAGTTCAACCATGATTATTTTAAATCTTCATTGTTCCCAAAAATCTCTATTATACAAAGGGTAACATTTGAAATTAATTCAATTCCTTTGAGGAAACTAAGGATGAAGAGAATATTTTTGGGGGGATATATCTGTAAAAAGAGTGTGTCTCCGCCAAAGCAATAATTTAGGAGTAATGTGCAGTAAATAAGAGTTTTGTGTATTGAACTGTCAGCCGATCAAGTGCAAATATTTCAGTGAACCCCTCCTGTTGTGTTCTGTTATTTAGTGTAGGAGGCACTATATATAAACTAAGGGGAAATAGCTAAAAAACTGGTTTTATATTTGCTTAATGTAAATAGTATTTACTTAAGAGTAAGAGGAATACTAGTATCAGATAGTAAATATGTAAAGAAGGGAAATTCATTGCACTGCGAGCATGCTCGCTCTATCTGTGTACTATGTGCTTATAATATCTTTTATTGTTAGTTAGTATAGAATAATATGGTCAACTTAGGCAACTAACATATGCAATGATGTAAATAGGAAGACATAAAATGTAAATATATTAAATTCATGAGAAAGTTCTTCGCATTCGATTCTTGTATGTGTAAGAAAGTCTAGTAGCTCCACAAAAATCACAACAGTAACTTAGAAAGAGTCTAAACTTTTACTTTGACTACCTACCTCTTTTTCTCGACTACCTACCTCCCATTCCCTCCTTCTCTCCCTAAAAAGGAGTACAATAGAAGTTTTTGGAATATTATCTCGAAGGATATGCAATTGCCATGAAGGAAACCAAAGCAAGTCTTTTGAGACGTCCTGAACTTGGCACAATCAGAATCAAGGATTTATTGCTCACAACTTTTGCCATCACAATAAAGACTGGAGATGCAAAGAAGCCTCGGAGCAATTTATTGTACCTTCCTTCAGTCCACAAAGCAAAAAACACAAAACTTAAAGAGGAAAGAAAATACCTGCTCAAAACTCAACTTTTGTTCGTATAAATATCTAGCTATATGGTACAAAACGCAACGTAAGAAAACTATTAGCCATGTTTAACTCATTATGAACTCTAACGATGAATACTAATAAACTTTCTTCCATTTCCATCCAAATCATCTTGGTCACATTTTTCATCAGTATTTCGGCACTGGTGTACTATATTTATTTCCTTCTGATACCTGAAGCATTTAAATTATTTTTTCAGGAATAATCGTTTCTTGTCTTTGTGATGTTTTGCTAATCCACAAATAAACAAAGGTAAACAGAGAGTCGTTCTTTTTCATAACTTGATTCTTAAGTTGTGTT
>JABASI010004690.1:0-13599 GCA_019776505.1 Tomocerus nigrus | reverse complement strand
GGAATTTTGAATATTTGACAACACCAATATTTCTTGGAAGCTTAACTGGAAACCATTTCACTATCTTGTTAAAGAACGTCGAAGTAGAATCGGATTCAATCCTTGAGGAAGCAGTTAATTCTTTAAAAACGCAAGGATTTATTAACTATTACGGCCTACAACGTTTTGGTTCATTTGAAGTTTCTACCCACGACGTTGGTAAAGCTCTGCTACAATCCAATTATCTAAAGGTATTAAATTATTTGCTATAATTTTGTGTATCGTACATTGTACGCTAAAATAATAAAATAAGTTTCAGAAATAATTACACATAAAATGTTTTTAGGCATTCGATCTTATTTTAAAAGAGAAGAACAATGATTGTGACTTTTTGAAAAAAGCCAAAGAAGCCTGGCTGAAAAGACGGGATCCTTATGAAGCCAGAAAATATTTCCCGTATTCTTATCGCTCAATCGAGTCAAACTTAATTCATGGCTTGTCCAAGTTTTATCGCAAGAAATTATATCCAGCCGCTTTTCAGTCAATTCCCAGAAATACCAGACAGCTGTATGTACATGCCGTTCAGAGTTACATGTGGAACAGAATGGCGTCATACCGAATTGAAAAGTATGGCTTGAAACCAATTATTGGTGATCTAGTGTATGCGAATCCAAACAACACAGTCTTGCCAGAAACGGAAGTTGAAGTCCCAGAAGGTAATTGTATTTCTCGAATATTTACATGTGTATTCAGTACACAGAATAATTATAATATTTTATCATTATAAAAAATGTTTAGGAGTCGAAACTGAAGATGGCCGGGATGACGAAGTACACAATGAAGAAGGGAAGCCAAAGTATGATGTGATCATTGTGACAGAGGGTAACAAGTCAAGATACACTATTTTTGATATTCTTATACCGTTACCTGGTCCTGAAATCAAGTATCCCAAAAACGGAGTTAAGGATTTTTACGAAAATCTTTTACGAGACGAGGGTCTACCAATGGATTGCTTTTTAAGTTTGAAGTAAATAACAATATTTCGTTTCATAAATTCTTATACGTGCTTTACTTTTTGTTTCGTAACTTATTTTTTATTTTTATTGGTAATAGATCTGAAAGTCCTAAAGGAGCATACCGAAAATTGCTGATCCGCCCGAAAAATGTTTCCTATGAAATTATATCTTATTCTGATGGTGACAACATGGATGCACTTATTCCTTCGGATATTGACAAGTTAAATATAAAACTTCCCCAAAACGCAAAAGACGAGGAAGTCAAAACAAATGAAGATGTCAAAACCGAAAACACGACTGACGAGGAAACAAAGAAAGTTAAGAAAGGTGTTAAGTTCGAATTGTCTCTCCCTGCATCTTCATACGCTACGATGGCATTGAGAGAATTGCTTCTCGGACCACCTGAAAAGGAAATTGTTGAGGAAATTAAAAGCACTGAAAATGGTAACCCCGTCGAGATCCCTGTAAAAGATGAACAGGTGGAAAATAAAATTGATATCGCAGATGAAAACAGTGGTTCAGTGAAACGAAGTGCTGATCCCGAAGGAAACTCTTCAGAAATTGAAAATTGTGCAAAGAAACAAAAGTTAGAAGTCGATAATGTCAGCAATATTAATTTTTCTGCGGAGACTGACAAAGTTAGCGACTCCTCCGTACCGATTAACGATTCAATTTCAACTTAGGTAATAATACCTTTAATAATCTGATGTGCCTGCTGAATAAAGTAGGTTTATTTTCTAACAAACATTTCGCTTATGGATCTTAAACCTAAGATTATAATACTGGAATCATATACAGCGTATTTCACAAAGATTATCTAAGAATTATTATAATAATGTAGCTTTTAGGTAGTAGTGTAATTATACTTATGTAATTTGGTACAATCTATTTATTTTTACGACAGATTATGGTTGACTTGAAGTTAACAATAAATGGGTTTTTGTTTTGTTTTTAAATACCAACATTGAAATTGCATTTATTCTAAATAAACTAATTACTAATTATAATTGGGTAACGTCTTTACTACTTAAATAGCTAAACACACCTTCATATTGATGCATGCAGCTACTTAATTCTAGATTTTATCTTTTTAGACACACAAAACGAGTAAAATAATATACAGGTAGGTACTTCATACTTGATATTTACTAATTACATTTTGGGAATATTTACATAATTGCTGAAATTAGTCACATATTTTCGTTGCTACTATTTGTATTATTGCTGTGCGAATTTGTTAACACTGGCTACATCGACTGTAGGGAATTCCTGGGATCGCAATCGTAAAATATCCGAAATTCCGATCCCAATGTTAGTCATTCCTTGAGAATTAGAAACGGACATCAACTGAGCAGCAAGCATTTGCGACTCCAGTAGTTTCTGTTGAAAGTGTCAGTCCCAAGTTGCCCGCAGTTTCTTTGGCGAATCGATAGTTCCACTCAAACAATTGTTCCAGGAAAGGATTAGGTCGATTAAAGCCGGACATTCCATCAGTAATAGCTCCATGGAAGAGGGGAGATGG
Organism: Tomocerus nigrus; assembly: GCA_019776505.1. Lineage (NCBI taxonomy): Eukaryota > Metazoa > Arthropoda > Collembola > Entomobryomorpha > Tomoceridae > Tomocerus > Tomocerus nigrus. The sequence goes on along the minus strand of JABASI010004690.1, from coordinate 11,082 downwards.
ATGTGTTGGGAGAAATGCTGGAAGAGGTGCAATCGCCGCTGTGGGCACTTGCAACGCAGTCAAATTACCCAGACTCTGTGAAACATCCGATGATAACAGTTGCTGAGAGGGATGATGGGGATGTAGTCAAAGAATGCGTGAAATTATGATTGCTAACAGGAACGAGTTCTAGATTTATTCCTCCAGAATTTTTGCTCTTCGAGATATCTGCTTGGTTAGAGGAGTTGTTATTGTTATTTGTGGTGATATTAATGTTCGTATTCACATTTACATTCTGGTGAAGAATGCAAGAGCGACAATGACCATTCACAAGCATATTCAGCGAAGAGAGAAATGTTCTTTTGCAAGAAATACAACTTGATATTGGATCTTCTTCGTGCGTTCTCAGATGTGCTCGTAAATTACAAGCCAGGGCGAATTTCTTACCGCAGATTTGACAATTGTGAGGCTTGTCGCCTAAAAGTTAAAATAAAATAGAAATTGTTTTTATGATTTCAATAATTGCAGGTTTGTTTTGCCCATAGTAGTTAAACTAGTTCAAACTTGGAATTTATTATTTATTTGTTTTTCATCATACCCGTACCCGAATGTAGCAAAAGATGATTTCGCAAGTTGGTTTGCTTTGAAAATCCACGGTGGCAAATGGGGCAATTGAAAGGCCACGATCCGCTGTGAACATATTGATGACTTTTGAGATCTCCTGGAGTAGGAAACGATTTTCCACAGAGTAAACATTTATGTGGCTTCTCCTAATATGAGAAAATGTAAAAATTTTAAAAATAGACAAAGAATCGCGCGAAACTGATTATTTTCCTATCAGTGCGCAGTGGTTTTAATTGTTGGAAAATGAGAAATCTCCTTTCTGCCTACCTTATTGTGAGTCATTCGATGATAATAGAGATTTGAGGAGGCGGTGAATCTCTTTCCACAGATAGGACACTGATGTGGCTTCTCCCCGCTGTGAATCCTCCTGTGAGTATTGAGACTGCTACTGGTGCTGAATCCCTTGCTGCACACATCACAAATGTGCGGCTTCTCCCCGGTGTGCGTTCTCATGTGTCTTTTCAACAGAGAGGGTCGATCGAAAGCCTTGCCGCACACATCGCAAGGTAACAGTGACCTTTCTCGACCTCTAGTTCTTAAAATGGGACGTAAAGTCGGAGAATTCGTTGCAGAAGGAGACGAAGATCCAATGGAGCTTGGAGTTGTTGCCAATAGTCCACTATTATTGTGATGATGGTTACTGCTCAATATCCCTCCACTCACGTTCGATGGTGGTGTTCGCGAATATTCACGAGAACTGCGAGAATGTGCCGAAGAATGGTGAGAAATTGAGTACGGCTGAAATAGTTTGATCGGCTGCAGTACGTTGTTGATTGAGAAAATCGTAGGGGACTTTGCTTTTCCGGAAAAATGCTTTTCCGCTGATGGTACGGGGGATTGCGATGAGAAAACCTTGAAATCTACTAAAGTTGAACCGGATTTCATTTTTGGTTTCTCTAGCGGAGCTTTTGAGAGATCTAGAGGTACTGTAAGGTAAACAAATGAAATATGTAAGTATCTGAAACAAAAATTGTGATTCGGCTCAATGTCATTATATCATTTGATGTACATTTTTACGGGACCTGATATTTCCATCTTACGTTCTTTAGAATTACCTACACACTACCAAAGATATAACACACATTACATTAGCTACCTAATTTAGAAACATTCATAAAATTTGTCAGCACTTGATTATTCCAAAATACATGGATTTCCGTTGATTTATCTGTTATAATAATGTAAATTCTAAAACTCTTGGGTGAAATTATCCTGGTTTTATTACATTCTCCGTTGAAACTGCAGATCCATTTATTATAATCAACGTACACGGTAATTATCTAGATATTAATAATAAATAGGTGACCAAACTCCAGATCTGAAAGATTTATTGCTGGTGGTTTTACTGACTTTTAAAAACGATGTATTGATTACGTAAATCCAAATCTGCAGATGCGAGTGGGAATAAACTTCGGTTAAATGTATAATTACAATATATTTCCGAGCATTTCTTTCTACTTGCTGCTACAACTTAAATGCTACGTGTTTTGATTCTGAAAACGAAATTCTTTTAATACTAAATCCTACTGAATGTTTTATTTGCAAAATGACCATATTATGCAGTTATGGAGTCTTCATGATAGATAAAATCGCAATTTATTGTAAGAAGGAAATCAAAAGTTACTAACCATCAGGTTTGTTGCCACCGGGTCCTTTATGTAGATTCCGGGCATCTTTGTCTTCCTTGCTTGCCCTGTCATTCATTTGTGCAATGGACTCAATATCAAAGAAAACAAAGAGTTCTGTTCCAGGAAGAAGTGTCTGGGTCAACTCAAAAATCGGTTGTCTATCAGAAAATCGTGCGAGGACATTGACTCCGTCTTGGTACTTGTCTTTAGCACGCTTAACAAAGCGAATCCAATTGCATAAACGAATTTCTTTGTCGTCATCTAAAGGATCTTCTGTGATTCTGTCGAAGCATCCGAACACAAAACGAATCTGTTGGAAATTCCTAATTAGTTTGAAATGTTCTTCCCTACATTACATTTTACATTTGACATTACACACACCATAAATTGAGTGCTTGGTGATCTGATCATTTTACTTCTGCAAGTAATTTCAATGTGAGTCTTTATAAATTAAATTGACACTTAACTGAGAAAAAGGACTGAGAAAAAACTAAGAACATTGTTTTTAGGTATGAACATCCTTCTTTCACCTGTCATTTTCTTCATAACTCTAATATCAGAAAATGTTTAAGTCCTGTCCTTACGCGATGTGCTATTAAGGTGTTATCGAATTATATTCTATTTTATACTTCATAAGTATTACACTTGATCGTATGAAACTTGGAAAGAAGCTCGCGGAGAATGTTGCTATCATGGCAGTTAAAGGATTTACTTTAATTTTGCAAAACCTGTAATTTTCAATCCTCTTTCTCTTTGTCTTACATTTTCTGTTGAGTTTCGTTTATTTATGTCCTTAATATCAATTGTGGTGCCTATTGAAGGAATCATTAAAATGCAAATACAACTGCTACAAACTACAAACAAAGACTGATTTAATAAGTATCTTTTCAGCATAATAATTAAGAATTTGAAGTAAAAAGTACCACATCTTACAGGTTTTTTAATAAGCACAGTCATTACGATATACTACTCTATTTTAAGCATGTTAGTAATAGCAATTTCATGCTAAACGTGATTAATATTATGCTGTATCATATGAATTGATGTCCAAAATGATTAAAGGTGCTATTTATAAGGTTGATTACAGAATAACAAGTTTGTTTTAGCCATATGAAATATGAAGAGGAGAAAAGATATTTGTAAGCTGTCGAGTGTGCATGCAAGCTGTTGTTGCAAGATTAAGTCATTGTTGGTGTGATGGCTTCAGTTGTTACACGATTTTTAGGGAATCAACGGAAATCGGCGTATCGTGTTGATGACTAAAAGGCGTTATAGGCCAGGCCAAACTACCATAAAAGTCAATCAATCTTAAAATGTGCATGCTTTTGTATTGTTCAATGAGCATTGAATAGAAAACGCCGTGTGTTTACTGATGTGAATTAGGTAAAAGTGAGTGAGTGGATCTAATCCAGTCCAGCCAGTCCCTATCCCTCCTTGATATTTTAATCTCGCTAATGAAATGAAGACATCAATTTAATCGAAAACATTTTTCTTGGCACACCTTCATTCGCCGCTGTTCTATTTTCCATATGCAAAGTAAATCTGATTCTCGACACGGAAAATCCTAATGTAAACCCGCGTCCCTATTATGTTAATCTATCATAACAGTCTCAGGTCTCACCAACGTGAATGAAAAGCGTAAAAAATCACCCTAAAAGTATTATCAGTCTATCACGTCTTGACTTTTACTCGAATAATCCTTTTATCCTCACGGCCATGTATTCATCAGTGACAGATTATCATTCATTTTTAGTACACATTGAAATTCTCAATGTGCAAACTGTGTTACATCCCTTAATCCAGGTATTGCTGCCTGCGTATTGTAACCAAGTATTTTTGACAACATTTATCTATATAATAATTCTAGATATTGTAACAAGCATCTCTTTAAAAAAGAATTGGCGTTTGCTAATAATTTAATTGTAAAGATTTTCAAAAGGATACTCCTGTTATTGCTGATAATAATCTTTAAAATTAGAGAAACGTGAGCTTCAATTTGTATAGTAAATCTGATTTTCTACAAGGAATAACCTAGTAAACTCGGGTCTCTATTATGTTAATTTATCATAACAGTCTCAAGTCTCAACAACGTGAATGAAAAGCGTAAAAAATCGCCTTAAAAGTATTATCAGTCTATCACGTCTTGATTATTACCCGAATAATCCTGGTATATTGTTTAGTTTAACACGGGCATTATGTATTCATCGGTGATAGATTATCATTCATTTTTAGGGCACATTGAAGTTCCCAAAAAGCAAAATGCGTTGCATCTTATAAGTAAGGTATGACTGAAAATTGTAAGGTAGCTAAATAAGAAGTGCAACCAACAGCTTAACATCAATCTATTTAATTGGTTAACACGATATTGTTGCAGTGTCCTTCAAAAAATGAGTTAGCGTTTGTTAATACTTTAATTTTAATGATTTTCAGAAGGCTACAGTAATAAATCGGTGATAATATCCTAAAAAGTAAAGAAACTTGAGAAACTTGTACTTACATCATCCGGGGGAAATTGCGAAAGAGCTTTGTTGAGAAAAGCAACTCTGACTTCTCCATCATTCGGAGAAAATGTGGTACCCTTTTCAATGATCTGATTAGCACAGATTTTAACAAAAGGTTTTTTCCTAAGAATTTCCTCGGATTGCAGTGAATATTTTGAGTAGTAACTATTTAAATGGAGTTTGGACTTTGTATCAGCACTGCTCACAATTTCATTATCACTGTGATCCTTCTTTTCTTGTTCTTTAGACAGGGAACACTTTTTATTTGCACTTTTCTGTCTTTTATTATTAGAGTTTCGATTGACAGAGCTGACGATGGATTCCGAAGATTTTGAGTTATTGGACTCACTTCCACAACTAGAATTGTCAACAGAAGCTAATTCTTCACTTGTGGTGGAGCTGTCTGAATTATTGTCATCTGAATCTTGTTCTTCTTCTTCTTCTTCAATTAACCCCGAGGATGAAGTTGGTTTCTGAATTTCATCTTTTTTCTCATCTTGAAAATTTCTTTTTGATTTCTTCTCTTTGAGATTATAAGAATTAGTTGGGGAAGTAACTACAGACAATGGTTCAGGTATCAAAATTCTCGTTTCCATTTTCAAAGGGTTTGAAAAATCATTTAAAAGATTTCTCTCCTGCTTTCTCCACAGAGCTTTCTAAAATCGTGTTCAAAGTTCGAATTGAGTTACTTGTCTGGGAAGGAGTACTTTAGTGATGGATATTGTAGTGAACTGAGGAGGAAAAATGAGTAATGGCCCAACATAACACAGTAGTAAGTAAGTAACTAAGATAGCTGATGCGATGAGATGGATAAATAAACTGGGCAGACTACCTTATGTGGATTACCTTAGTCTCTCAATCAGTTCAATACTTAGCCAGGGTTATGTTGTTTGGATTACGCCACGTAACGTTCAGTGCACAGTACACCCCGAATAAATCCAAGAGAGAGAGAGATACACGATAATAACTCCTCCTGTGTGTATTTCTAGACTCAAATACTCAAATGTCGACTTTATAAAAGCATTTGACAACCTAACAAAGCTACATACCAAAATTACACACGAAGAGTATAGGATTTATTCTGGCTATCATATAATATCCTAATAGACGAGTAAAGATACTCATAAGTTAATGCGTTTCAACATTAAATGTTTTGTTATGTCTTTACAAAAGGCCGTTGCTTATTGTTATACCTCGCTCAATCCCAATTAACACTATGATATCCTAAATGCAATGCAGAGGGTGATCTAGTTTCTATAATATTCTTCATATACACATACAATGTGCCTTTAGCTACCTTTTCTACTTGTCATGTCATCACATAGTCACACGCAGTGAGCAAGCAGCCTCATGTAGAAAACCAACGGACCCGGTTCACTCTCTTTATGGACTATTGCGGCACATTTTATATGAATTCGTGTAGATATATTAAAAATAGAGTTAAACACACTAATGGCTACCCTTACCAACATATTTGTAACATTTTATAAGCCATGAACTATGTTTGGTGTGTGGAAGTGTGGAAGATTTATGTTGTTACATATGAAATGTATAAATAGAGTTTTGCATATAGATAACTGAGTGAAAGAGAGTTTTAGAGTAAGGCCCTGAGCATTGCGAGGATTGGAGGGGATGCGGATTCGTAGGAGGAGCTCAGAGGCGAAACCAATCCAAATCATCAGGTTATGTGGCTAATTAACCCGAGGGTGTGATGAGTTCATTCGATATCTCCCACTCATCATCTTCCCATCATTATTTTCACCACTCTCTAACACACTCACCTTTAATTTACTTATAAACAAACACCAGCGTAATTACTATAACATTCCTTGATTTTCATGACATTATTTACAAAGTCGAATGGCCCATAATTTCTTACTGGTTCAGGTCCAGCACTATTATTTAATAGTATATAGTTTCCTTCACATTACAATCATCATTATTATTAAATATTTAGTAAAATAATTGTTTATTTGCTCTTTCATGAATAGTAGACTACAAAAAGGCATATAGAATTGTACTGTATTTTTCAATCTTAAATTATGTGATAGGTGTCTTACATTACTTATTCATTTAACTATGTATGTATATATTTATGAATATAGTAGGAGAGTTTGATCCATTTAGTAATATTATAACTTTATTTGCATTGTTTTTAGTTTTTACATTATTTTATACATAAATTCCAATTTTTATATTTTACGCATTTGCAATAAATCCAATTTATTAATTAATTAGATCGTTGGAGGAGGTAGCCCTGCATAAAAAAAGCTAAGACAGAAAATAAAATTATTTATAATTACATTTATTTCAACACACCATTGCGCTGTGCTTATGGATGTTTTAAGCTCTCATCCATACTTGCGTTATGTTCCATTACGTTGCATTTAATTAGGAAGAAAAAATAATACCTACCAATACTAAAATTAACCCAAAATTATTATTATTTTGATATATAAATACAAAGTGTGCGTACTACGTATATATAGGATTTTTTTTATCTAATCATCTAATCGAAGTAGATGGCTTTTAATATTGAGTTAAAATGCATCAGAAACTTAATCCCCGAAATTGATTAGTAAGGAAATAAGTGTAGTTATAATTTAAGAGCATCTTCTACAATTCCGAATTATGGTGCATTGACTCATTTCGAGTTCAAAAGTGCAATAAGGCGAAAAGAAATGGGATTGATCAGTCATGGTCACGTTGATGAGTGCGAGGAGTACATTAAATTGCATTACAAGACAATATTGAGGAAATTCCAACGAGATTCTTTTAAATATTGGAATGAACGAGTCTCTAGTATGTATCTGTATGTAAAATCCCATAGGACAGAAATAAATGTACACGTTCAGTAGATTTTTTCTTGTGTAGTTGCTGAGGTTAGTGATAATGAGACAAGCTGAAAATTGGCATTTCCAAAGGTGGTCTCTTGTCATCGACGGAGAGAAAATAAGCGGATGATTAGATTCCATTGGATGATCAGCAGAGAGCTGTGTTTGTCATCAGATTTACTCTAGCACATTAGTGTATCGAATTTTCATTGGTATCATTGTGTTTTGTGAGAGAGAGAGAGATAGAGAAGCACTTTAGAAGAATTCCTTTTCGTCGATATCTGTAAATGGTTCTTGTAGTTTGTGTGAGTTTTTCCTCGAAAGAAACGATGTGTGTTTTATATTTTGTGTGTTTAGCTCTAGTTTATGTACTTTGTGAAGGAAAAGCTTTGTGGGATGAAGTACAAAGCTTAGTTAACAATAGGATACATTAACTTTACTTGCTTAATCCTCTCTAATGCCACTACAGACAACAATAGGTTGAAAAAAAAGTTAAGGATCTATGCAAACTGTATCAGTATAAGTTACATCATACTATAATAATAATAGATGATAGCAATAGATACGTTTAGATCCAATCGGAGGAAACATAAAAGAAACATTATTCTATACTCGTAGGATATTTCAGAATTTTTGTCGACTCACCAAACGCTCATTCCACTCTTGATGTGATTATCTCCGATATTTACGCTACAGACTAATTTACCTGTGTGTGTGTGCAATGTTTTATATCTTTCACAACACTATTATTATCAACACCTTTTATTCACCATACACTTCCTATAAACAATACCAGAGTGCCACCAGAACACTACTGCTAACAATAATACACATAGGATACTCATTCTCTAAATAGATACAAAGATTCTTTCTTAATTTTCCCCATTAACACTACACGATATGGAATGCTCCCTTTTTTCAATACAAACACTCACCTCATTCTATTATCTTCTAGTATACTTAAAAACCACATAGGTACATACATACATGAAATTTTTAACTTCCTAAAGTACGTACGTCCACCCGTCCGTACTTGATGACTATTCTTTTCGTTTTTCAATAAATTCCACAGAGCGATCATCCATAAAAATCCTTTTTTTTTATCCTCTTTCAATTAATCAACTTGAGATTCTTCTTTCCAAGTAAAGTATCCATTTAGGCACTTAAAATAAGCAATGTACACGTTACAACAGGTTACAGACACTTTATTTCGTGTTTAATTAGAAAATAGAATTACCGAATTGACATTTATTGCTACAGGAATACTTCTTTCTATGATTTATCTTTAGGAAATTAAAAACGTTTTATTATCTAAGTAGATCACGGTAAAGCCAGCTTTTTCGAGGGTCATAATTGAAATAGATATGCTCAGTTTTAATGTAAGTGAAAAGCAAGATGTAGTTAGAATAGTTAGAAAATATTAAGATTGGGAATTTCTTGAATCCTAGGAATTTAGAGCAATTAAAATAACTTAATAATAGAGTAGCTTGCAGCAATAATATGATTCTTTGTAAGTGAACCAATAAATCTATTGTAAAAATAAGTTCAGTATTAGTAGTAAGGTATAGTATGATCTGAGTTGATTCTGAATGTGTATTTTGTGTATTGGGGATGGAAAAAGGAAATAAGCCTGGTCAGGATCAACTATGAACAGACAGAGAGATGGAGAGAGAGAGGGCTGATGATGAGAACAGGAAGAGAATGGGTAAAAGTCGGGAACAAAGTATCTTATTGAGGATATCGTCACATCACATCACAACAATGAGCAGAAAAGCCATGCAGCCTTCATCATTATCTCTATGTATCTATTTAAGAGGAAATTGCGGAGTCATCGTAGCCAATATTGCTTTCAGCTTTATTATCCCTGCCTTTGTCCACCCGTCTCCATTCTATTCATCTCTATTTGTTTCATTCCCTTTACAGCCACAACAGCCACCACCACCAGCTACAATAAGAATGCTTTACCTTTATTTTGTTCATTATGGACTAACTATTTACTCACTTGCTTTACTTTACTTTTAATTGACTTTATTTCACTGAGGCCTTAGACAAACTACTTACCTTGTTATTCCTCACTCAATCCATTCTTTTGTTTCTTACAGCGTTTTGTCTGCTATTCCTTCGTCAATTCATTCTCATGTCTCATTGTTGGTTATTTCCAATATAGAAAGTCAATATCATCCTTTTTTAAACATTATTGCCAATACATACAAACTTTATTGCCTTCCTAGTATAAAGAAACTTTCCCAACTAATTTTTACCATTATAATACGCTTTAAATGCTTCCTCCATTTTACCAGTAGGGATATACCTGTTTAAAAATAAAATAAAGTAATTTATATAACTCCGTTATTGACATTAGGGGATTATGTGTATCAAAAATCAGAAATTTTAACGACTTTCTTTCTCAATGTTATACGAAGAAAATGTTTTCATTTTATTAGAATCTAAAAATAAACTCGATATACTATGAAGAATATTTCTAACAAGGAAGACCTTTTACTTGTAGCTCACCCCCAGGCACCACATTAACATTTTCCGGGTGAGTTTGGGTCGCCGATATCGGGAATGGAAGAAAATTTCTTTAAATTCCAGGGATTTCGAAGATATGTACCAAAACCCCAAAAAAACCGAATATTATTTGGAAGAAATACTTTTATCTTTGTTGCATTTAGGAACGAATGCTATGACATCTCCCAAACTTATATCTATGTATTTATTGGAATTCTGTGAAATATAAAAGTTGGAATTTATGTGTGGGAAAACGGCAAAACTGCTATTTCAATTAAATGAATGAGCAAGTAAGTAAGTACTTTAAACGACAACTAGCATTGTAGATTGAAAAATTTTACAGTTTACTTCACAATGTAATTCTATATCTTTTTGCTGTCTACAATTCATGATCCTAATTCAGGGTAAATAAACAATTTCGAGTATTATTAGGTGTAGTAAAGATTTTTATGTCCTGGATCGTCCGGAATTATGGACCGAATTGTATACTTTTGAATTAAAAAGAGGAATTAACGAATTAACTGAATTAAAGGGTATCTCTTTCTACTTATAACCCTCGTTCATTCCCGTACTATTACATTTGCTGTTCAATATCTTTCTGTAGGAAATATTTATCAGTGTGATTTATATAGGGAAATCAAACACGGATATGCCATGTGCCATGTTTTTCACCTTTAAATAGAGCAATATCAATTATTAAGCAGGTGTATAATACATTTTACTTACTGGGTTCTTTTTGTGACGCTATTATATAAAACTTTAAAATAATTGCACTGGTTTTGCGTGTATGTACATGCGTAAAAATAACTTCAGTACCTACTTGCAGTATAAGTTTGTTTCTATTATTCTGAAACTACTTGAATGTATGTATAGTTCTTTATGGATATACAGTGCTGCACAGTAACTAGTACTCATACCCCTAATACACACACAAGCTTTTATCCATACTCCTTTCACTTTTCTTATGCTATCTCCATAGGCAACTTTCTCCATTACAAAACAATT
>JABASI010004689.1:0-13603 GCA_019776505.1 Tomocerus nigrus | reverse complement strand
CTGAATGCTCGTATGCCGAAATAACCCGAATGCAATTAGACTGACTGACACAATTCACACAATGTAGGGACTTAGACAAAGAGAATATTTATTGACTCTTAGCACTTGACACAAAAGTAGACGCAGCTAGACCAGTTCTCTAGGAGCTCATTCCCAGAGCTGTGTATCTCTTCGTGGGCCGGGACGGACTGCCGAGTCATTCAGACGAGAATCGCTCAATAGGGTGGGAAAGAGGGAGGTTTACGTCATGAGGAGAGGAAATGAGACGGAGTTGCGAGTTTCCTCTCCACAGCTCGAGCACTCAACGGCCCAAGGATGGACCTATATGCTATTGCTGCTACTGGCTGCTAGGAAAGTCACATTGTTTGCAAGCAGCCAATCACAATTAGAGAGTCAGGGTCCCCCACTTCATTCTTTGATGTTGATTTCGATCATTGTGTAAGGATGGGTTATTTATTATTGCCAATCCCCGGCTATAGCGGAACCTGTTTTTGTAACCTGATAGTTCATTTATTTGAACGGTCTTTGGTTCCATTAGTCGCTATATAAAAACTGGCATTTAAGTATGATATATTGATATCGACGGTCTGGTGGATTAATTAATTACAATTTTCATACAAGGATCGGTTTTCCACCGAAGAAGTACCTATAATACCTAATAGTAGGTAAACGATTTACATAAATGTTTGATCCTGGGCACTGTGTACATATGTGTGCAGAATATCTAGGTATGTTATTTATTTTTGGCAGGTGATTTAATGGACTTATGTCGTCATTGTAAAAGAGCATTTCTTTTTCGTCGATTTTGCATCGCTTTTCCAAGGTTGTCGGATGGCGGATGAACATTATTTAGCAAGTGGACGTGTGTTTTAATCTGCCAATTTAAATTCTGAGAGTAGAATTGAAAGCTTTAAAATGATGATGATTGCTCCAGGAAGGGGAAGGACTCGACAGACATTCAGACGAACGACCATGGCCATAAAAGCCGCTCAGGTAGGTAATAATGGAATTGTTTGTTTTGAAGCTGCATGCATTCTGCAAGTGTCTACACGAGTGAGAAGTGAAGAAGAAGGCGGAAAAGGAGTGCGTGAGCCAGAAATACATTTTCACTTTTAAATTGCACTATGCGGGTGAATGAGGATGAGGATGAGTGAGTGTCTATCTAATCTAGAGTAGAGTAAACATGCTGCAACAGACAGGAGAATAATAATTCTCGTGAAGTAGACAGAAAGAGTGGACAGGGGAAGCAGAGGCTACTCTGAATCTGTCAAAGTTGGAGGAAGATGAGTCGTGGTCGGGACGTTTGAATGGATAGAGCGAGGGACTTTTTTGGGGAGCCAGTGGCACAAGTTCAATTAGCTCTTTCGAATCTCTCTCACCTTCTTCGTCGTGGACTCAATCGAAACGTGGACTGTGCTGTGCCTACTGTGCTAGTGCTACGGCTACCTGCATCTTGCACATCACACTGACTCGATCAACCGCTCCTGGCAGAGAGAGAGAGAGAGAGAGAGACAATAAGATCCAAAGATCGTGGAAAAAGGTGAATGAAGAGGTTGGCGATGGCCATAGGACGCATCTGTGCTGGCTCTTCTGTGTGTTGGAGTAAGACGAAGAGATGATAATGTTGAGGATGGATGGATACCTGTAGCCCTGCCATGCCATAATATGATAGGAGTGAGGATGAGTGGATGATGATGTTGGAGATGTTGGCTAGGAGTGTGGTGGCTATGGGAGCAGTGCGAGTGGAGTGGAGTGGAGGAAGGAGAAGATTTGGTTGGTGGGAGGGAGTCGGTTGTCGTCTCGTCCTCCGTTGGAAGAACGACGAAGAATCTCGCTCGCTCGGTCATTGAATCGCTGGCTGGGGTCACGTTCACACTCCAACAGTCCACACACTCCCGAACAATGCAAGGACAGTGATCTTCTTCATCTTCTTCTTCTCTCTGTGTCAGTGTCATAGTGCCAACCAAACTCCACCACCAAGCCATGCCGCTACATCCAGCATTTCGGAACGCCATCCTCGTAAGATCATCTTTATCATCAACTTTTCTTTCTTTTATTTTTCATTACCCTCCCGCCCCGTGTAGGTACCCCTCAACAATATCTCCAATTAAAAATATTCCGCAACACTTGCAGAAGTAATCGGTGACTGAGTGCAAAAATGACTTTTTGTCAAGGATATTGCGAAATACTGAGAGAGTGCGGAATAGATTGAATCAGATTTGCAAATTAGTTTACGGGTGATTTGCGTATTGTGGGATTGGGAATATTGGGATGCGGAGGAATGCGTTTATGATGCAAGGAAGTGGATTGAGACGAAGTGAGTAATGTAATCCAATGTAGGTTAACTTGGGAGACTAACGGTTCTTGACAAACACGTTCGTCTCTCACGTTGCTCTTTTACTCCGCACTCGTTTCTTCTTCTTCTTACTCCTCTTCTTTATCTTCGTCTTAGCAGCTCCTGCATCTCTCTAGTAAATAAATCCTCACTCACTCACTCACTCACTCCTCAACTTACGCTCGACAACAACAAATCTTGCACACACACTTACACACATCTTATTCCTTAAGCCATGGAATCTTCCCTGTACACTTTATTATTAATTTATTATGATGATTAGAGTTAGACTGCAGTGACATGCAATAATGGAGTAAGGGAGTCGAGAGATACTTGGTTGAATCTGTCAGAGCAGGGAGTGAGGGAAAGGGCGGAAATGGCGAGATTTGTGTGACGAAAGGACGGAACGGCTTTGTTGGTAGAAAGTGTGAAGGATTCTGTTAATTGTCGCTTGACAATTTTGGGGCATTGGACGCATTTTCCTATTTATCTTCATCTTTTATCTCTGCCATTCATCCTTTCCATTGTCCTAGCTCTGAATTCTGCCGTTTATCTGTTTGACCCGCATCTCCTGTCCTGTCACAGCTAACATCCTAACCAACTGAACCAAATGCCAAGACAAAAAAGGGACTCGCCGTGAAAAACAGGGACATGCCATGAGTCACTCACTCCATTTAGAGAAATAAGTTCACACAGATTCTTCAAAATAATTTCATCTTGGATATAGGTTAGTGCTCTCTTTTGCGGATCTCCTACCCAACCACCGATATAGATAGGCAGATATTCTAATCCTCTAGTGTGGGATCATCTGGTTCGGTGCGTACACATTTTTGGGTGGAGATGAAGAGATGAGAGCCGGACGGACGGACGGAATGTGGAGGAGAGAGAGATGAGTAATTGGGTGGCAGAGAGCGGATTGATTTGGAGAATTAGGGAAAGGCGTGCAAAAAGTGGCAATGGCAGTGGGAACGAGAAATACAGGGAAACTGAGGAGTAACGGAAGAACCTGTTTGCACGGTGACCTTCCATTGCATAATCATCTGAGTGCCTGAGCGAGGCTGAAGAAGTGGCGAAGAGAGGCAAGGCTCATCTCTCGCTCTGCTCTCTGAGTCAGTTGAGTGCAGGTGGCTAGATCGTCTCTCTCGATTGCGAGTCAGTTGACTTGGACTTGACTTTGACTTGACTTGATGGTTGGACGACCGATTTACGTGACGAGACTCGACCATTCCACAGCACAGTCCATCTGTCCCTGCACTGCCTGCCTGTGCACATTAGTTGGATAGGCAGTCGAGATCGAGAGAGAATCAACGTCCCTCATCGCTCCACCAAATGCTAAATGCCAGGAGATGAGGCTAGAAACAAACCACACGAGAAAATGCCAATAATAATGCAATTAGTTCTCTTTGTTGGTTCAAGTGCACAGATCATCTTCTTGCAATCCAATCCCAATCCATTGCTACATCGCACATAAATACATTCAATTTTTACACCCCAAATCCCTTAATGTCAATTGCCATGTTCGCTTTTATTCCTTGAGTGAGTGAGTCTGTCCTGTCCTGTACTGCTGTACTCTGTGGCAGACAGAGATGCCGTAGAAGAGATGAGAGATTGAGATGATCCCATTAGCCCAGGAGCGTAATCATTTAGTATCTTGCTATGGATTAGTCCTAATCGCGTCTGTCCTTATTTACATGCTCAATAATGTACTAGCTGTACGGTAGAGCGTAGACACTGTAGACTGTAATGAATATAAATACCTACTCTGTGAATGTGATCTGTGATGTGACTGAGAGAGCAAGCCTGCTCATCTTCATCCCAACATCTTGTTGCTTACTAAATGCGAGTAAACATTCCTTGCAAAAATTGATTTTCTGGCAATTTATTGTTGAGCGGATGGAGTGGGGTGAATACTGATCGAGTCCGAGTAGTTTAGTTAGTGAGATGAATCCTGTTGATTTAGTGAGTTGGGATGCGAGAGGACGAAGGAATGAAATGCGAGGAGGCACAGAGATGGCAATTACCTAAATAGTCACTTCGCTTCACTTCTATTCTTCAGATGGGCAGGAGTCAATTAGCAATCAGTTAGCGACTCCGTCGTGCACTCAGATGCACTTTCGTGCACTCAGATGCACTCCTTCTAATTGATTCCCCACTCCGCTCATCTCTCTGCCTGCTCTTCTTATTGAATTCTAATCGGCTCGTTATCGCATAATTCCATCCATCCATCTCGGTGGAGGCCAAACCACTCCTCCTCGCAACCATCGCACTACTGCACTCATCTACGCACAATAATCATATATGTAGCCACGTCGCAGAATCTTTTTTGCGGATCTGCATGTAACAATGACCTGCTGTAACGCTGTACGAGTACGACTACTTACTTACACAGGATGCGTTTTTGTGCACAACAACAATTACTTAGTCCCCTACCTAAAATTTACATGCTATAAAATAGAAGAAGTGAAAACCGGGGATTTAGAGATGTGCTAAATTCTTTTTTCCCTTTTCATATAATATAATTACACTACTAGATATGGGATGGAGGATGAGCCTTGAGCAAGATTTAGACGTTGAATATGAATTCTCGTGCATTTCACCAAATTCCCCTCTGTAATAGTAGGGTGGATTTTGTGCGAAAGGGAATTGCATTTTCTTTTGAACCATAATTAAAAATAGATTAAAGTTGTGCGAAAGGAATGTGAATGTCAAGTATGAAAAAAGGTCATTTTCCTTGCCGTTCTGTCGGAAAAGCCCCGCCTATGTGTTAAGTTTATTATGATGACAAGCTGTGGTTGTGACTAGGCATACAGGATGTTCGTTGTCGTTCTTATGCGAGTGTAAGTAGGTGGATTAGAGCTCAGAGGTATTAGTAGCAGTTAGTCAGTGTCGATTAGTCTAATTGTAAGTGGCCTCAACGAGGAAGAGAGGACTAAAAGGCAATAAGTCAAAGTGAGGTGGACTCCGACTGAATAGCAATCAGATCACATTTCGATGAGTTATTCTTCTCGCTAGCTGCATTCATCCTTTTCTTTAGGACGTTTGTGGAATTGTGGACGGCGAAGTTTGCATCGTGTCATGTTCATGTCCTTGCCTTGCTTTTGCTAGCCACTGCAGTCTGCAGTGCTGCACATCTGATCCTCACTCAGCTAAATGGGATTTACAGTTTGAGCCAAAAAGTGTTACCTGTGTTGTTGTGTGTGACTTGTGACTGTGTGTGAGTGAGGGAGGCTGAGGATTGTGAGTGAGTGAGGATGCATGGATTAGTCTGTGAATGAGTGAAGTAGGGAAAGAGGCACAAAAGAAGAAGAGTTAAGTTAAAGTTGGATTTGCGAAGAGACGCTTATTAAAGTGACCCAGAAATTCCTTATTTTTTCCTCGTCAGGCCAGTTTTTTTCGCTCTTTTCTCATTCCTCTTCGCTTATCCTCTTCTTACCTCCCCCGGCCGTGACAATAAATAACTTCTTTCAATTAATGCACCAGAATGTTCTCTTAGCTCTTAACAGCAATTCTCCTTTTGTTTCCTCAACATCGTCCAACGCACACACACACACAAACACACTCGTCCTCCTAGTCTACTAGTCCTAGTCCTAGTGGAATCCCCATTGTCTCCAATAATATTTCATTTGGATGTGAAAAGGTTGCACGTAGACATTCAGAGATTTCTTTGGGACTTTTTCATCGCCCTGTACACCACTCTTTAGTTATCTCTAATAAATAGTAACTCATAATGCATAGTGGCAGCTGAGCTGCCTAAAGAGCGTTTCTACTAACACTGTTCCCATGAAAAACAAAGTCATATATTTCTTTGATTTGGGAGTGTACCTGCCTGTACGTCTCTTGTCTCTTGTAAAATGTGATGCACGTAGTTCACAGGACGAGCAAGGCAAGAAAGAGCGAAGAAATCCATTTCAGTCAGATTCAGATGCACTTTTTCCTGGCCAGCTAAACTAAAAGTGCTAATGTGGACTGACCTCCATTCCCTCACTCTCCTGCCTCCACTCTCCTCTCGTATCGCTTTTCTAGAGCAATTATCAACTAAGAATTTTAATTTCTTCGTCGCCCATTTCCTAAATCACACGTACCAACAAAACAACAACTCTGGTCTTGCCTCATTTTATCCATTCTAAAAAGCGACAGATGAGATCTTCTTTTGTCACGTGTGCTTAGAAAAACAACCTCCCTTTTCGTTTAGCCTTCTTGCAACTCCTCATGCTAATTACCAAATACAAATTACCAATTTTTTAATTAGCGGCCCACCCAATTCATGAAAGGAATCACGACTTTTCCTAATTAAAATGTGTAAATGCTTTATTTATACCCCAGACAGTTTTTTTGACAGAGAACTACTTACTCATCCCCTGGTTTGTAAATGAGATATTGGACTTGATGGACTATTTATTGTAATTAGTTGGCAGTCCTGTTGATGGCCATCGAGCAGACAGAATCATTCCGCAGAAGACAGCCGCCCCCACAACAGCCGCCTCAGCCGCAACAGATACGAAGATCCGGTCTGCCAGCCATTGACTCGGGTAGCAGTAGCAGTAGCAATAATTTCAACCACCGCAGAATACAAAACTTCCCCCCGCCCCCACACAAGTTCAGAGGGAAACCCCCATTTCCGTTTGGACGAAGACGCCCGCCACCCCCACATCTCCGAAACTATCACAGACAGCCCCCACCTCAAAATGTAAGCCACCCGCCCTTGCGGCACGAATCTTAACTCCCTTCCACCATCTCATCTCTTTAAAAGTAGCTAAGCCATTAATTTCCTTTAATATTAACCCAAATTTTTGAAATATTTATCCTTGCCTTTTTTAGAATATTATGCTCCTTAATTTAACAGTTTGCATTCTCATTTGACGGCGTTAATCTTTTATATGCAAAAAAGGAGATGAATAACTAAGTAATAAATAATGTAATTACTACAGGGACAGTTGCTGCTGCCACTGCCATCAAATGAGCCTTCTCAAGGACCCCCTCAATTGTCCTTCCACATTCCGCCAGCTCCGCCCACATCCATGGCCCAAGCTCAACTCAACGCCCAACAACAACAGAATGGTCAACTTCTCCAGCAGCAAAGTGCTCCACTTGCAAATATCAATGGCCAACAGAATATGATGCAGAATAACATGCAACAGAACAACATGCAACAAAATCATATGCAACAGAATAATATGCAGCAGAACAATAATAATATGCAACAAAATAATATGCAGCCGAATAATATTCCACAAAATAATATGCAGCAAAACAACATGCAAAATAACTTGCCCCCGAATGGAATGCAGCCCAATAACATGCAGCAGGGTGGAATGCAACAGCAGCATCATCAACAACAACCACAACAATCCATGCAACACGTAAATAATTTCCAGCAGCACAACCAACAACAAACGAGCTTTGCCAATCCAATTCTTGAGTACGCCCCACCTCCGAATTCCTTCAATGTGGTAAATTACTCTTTTAACCCTTTCTGTAGATATATACCGCAGGGATTTCTTTTATCCTTACTGCCAATTTTAAAGCCATATGTTTTATGTGTCAAATATTTACAGAGCATTCTTTTCAATGGGTAAATTGTCGTGATGAGCTATGGTATGGCTATGGGGGGGTTTAATTTAAAAATGGAGGAATTCAATCTAAGAACATCGTTTGTGCAATTAAAAGTGCAATTAGTTACAAGCAATTATAATCCGAGGATCATTTACCCTGACAGATCCGTTGTCTTCTTTTCCGAAAATATTTGTCGCATTTTCATTTTTTGGATAGTAGGATGTGCATTTGGAGAAGTTTGCTAACTTTGAACTTTTCAGCAGAATAACAACAAGGAATCGTCGGAAAAGCTAGCGAAGCAGACGATCACGTTTACAGTGACTCCGAAGCCAGCTGCGAACGGAGGTAACTTGATCCAGTTCCACATTTCCACGCCGAAACCTTACAAAGCGTCTTTGAAATCGAACAGCAAGGAATACTACAGTGGATCCACCCTCAGACCTCCCAGCGACGGTGGCAACAACAACAACTCACCCACACCCGGCTACCCGAACACCGAGTACAGAGTCAACGAAAGAGACAGGGAAGAATTACGACCCGGGCAGGACAACTTCGGGCGCGGAAGCTACGACAATCCCGTCTATGTGAGCAAAAACCCGAGTTTCGACAATAAACTGGAATCTTATGACAATCACTACAACGGTGCCTCCATCTCGCACGACCTACCCTCCCCGTCCCGTCAGCCTGACTTTGGTGGACCAACAAACCGCCCTGACTTCGGTGGACCAACAAACCGCCCTGACTTCGGTGGACCCACAAACAGACCCGATTTCGGCCCTACTAACCGCTTAGAATTCGGACCCAACTCTCAGTTCGGTGGACCAACAAACCGCCCGGATTTTGGACCTGATTTTAGCCCCTCTAAGCGACCTGACTTTGACAATTTCGGAATAAATGGTCGTCCAGACTTTGGTCCAACCAACAGACCGGACTTTGGACCGACAAATAAGTTGGAATTCGGGCCAACAGGCTCCCTCCCAGAATATGGCCCCACTAACGGACTCCCCGAATACGGACCAACTAACCGATCTCCTGACTTCGGACCGACAAACCGATCTCCAGACTTCGGACCGACAAATCGATCTCCAGACTTCGGACCCACAAATCGATCTCCAGACTTTGGACCTACGCAACACTCGGCTGGAGACTTCGGCCCCCACAGTGGTAAGAACTCCGGGTACAAAGGGGACTATAACAACGGACCGAGCCAGAGACCCGACCATCATCACAGCAGCCACAACAATGGACCAACTCAAAGACCCGACTTCAGCGAGCACTCTTTCGACAGAGAGGAAAAACCGGATTTCGGAGAGTCCCATAGATCCAAGGACTACTACGAAGGGAAGTACTCCAGTCACGAGAGATACCCGAGCAAGGAGTTTGAGAGGAATAAGCAGGAGGAGAAGGACTCCAAGTATTCTCAGCCGGACCCGTTGTACCATCCGGAGGGAGATGTCGTCAAGTCCTCCGAAGTGAGGGACATGAAACCTCCGCCCAGATTCGACAACTCCTACAGCAGCGACTACAATAAGAAAGGTAGTAACTTAGTCATCCCCTTCCTTCCACATTCCAATCTTCAATCCTCAATTTATTCACAATATTTAGTCTTGGGAAATAAAGTCAATGTTCACGGTGTGCGATGATTTTGCAGAGGGAAGTGCGGCGAGCGGGAGTGGAACTCAGCAGATTCTACACAAGCAGCTGGCGGCGGAGGAAGTCTTGGCCGCCCTGGGACTGTCCACAAATCCTTTGGTGAATGTCCCAAGTGACCTGTCTGCCTCGGGCAGCAACAACGGGCAGCAGCAGGTGTTGACGCCGCCGATGCCGTGGGAGAAGTCAGAGTACAGCGCGCACAGCAACAACCCGCCGCCGACGAAGCAGGCGGAGCCGCTTAACTTGATGGACTACTTGAAGTTGAAGGAGGAGGAGGAAAATGGGCGGGAGGCCCTGCTGAAGAACAACGACAAACTCGTCGACTCCTTCGTCATGTCTGCCTCGATGCTCACCAAACCCAACCACCCACATCAACAGCCAAACGACTTCAAAGGTAACAACTCTCCTGTCACCAAATACGCTGAACGGTTTTCAGGAATTAGAACGTTTTCTTGTTATTTCCTGTCTGTCAGTGTGAGAATTGAGAATATAAGCGAGAAAGAATTGAAGAAGTAGGATTAGTGGCGAAGGAAGATTCTATGTCTTAAACGTGGTTATTGGCTATTGATTACAGTTCCGCAGAACATCGTCTTTGGTCGTCCACTGAAGAACTTTGGGCCGGACTCCATTCCCGACTCGGCGTCGATCGAGACGGAGAAAGAGTTGTCGCCATCGCCCTCGTCCCCATTCCACAATCTGCAGACACCCATCGACCGAAAGGACACGGGAGTGTCGCTAGGAGTACAGGGAGCGGGTAGTTTCAATTCCTACATTCACCAAAAGCTGTACAGTGGAAACCCGCATGCGCCAAAGAATGAAGGGGCGGGAAATATGGGGCATTCCATGACTGCGTCCCCGCCCTCCTCCCTCTATGGCCCTACTGCTTCTGCCAGCGAAGTGTTCCCGAAGTTAAGTCTCGGCCCTGGACCTTCCTCCCCATCGCTACCCGCCAATTTCATTCCGCCACAGCAACACTCGCTCTATGTCCCGCCCGTCTCCTCCAACAACCCCTTCCAGGATTCTCTGCACGGCAGCACAAATAACCATCGTCAATCTCAGCTACATTCTCTCGTGTCTGCTGCGCCCTCTTACATCCCGCCTTCGGGAAGTTATGGACAGCCACCCCTCAACTCTCTGAATGTCCCGCTGGGCGCACCCGTCCCCTCCAAGGAAACAATTTCGTACATTCAGCACCGACTGAATGGTAACCCTCTGGCGGGAATTCCCCCACCACCTCCATCTCAAAAACTGTACGAGCCTTTGTACGAGGGTGCACTTGACTCACCCGCCCTTCACCACTCTCACCCACAACAACAACAACAACAGCAGCAGCCCCCCTCCGCGCCACCTGTAGACCGCTACTCCCTCAGTTTGGAAAGAGGAGACTACAGAGGTGAGTTAGGTCCACTTCAAATTGTATTGGACCACAAGTTAATTATTTAGGCATAAAATATGTTAAAAAGGCGTGTAGTTTAAAGAAAACGTCAGCGGAGATGAATCGACAACGATATGCAGAACGTCATTTATATATTTCTAGATGGAGGTCTGTCGCTGAATCACGGAGGACCCCCTGCGCACGGGATCCTGTCCCCACCACCGCCACCCCCTCATCCTCATCACAACGGACCTCCTCACAATGGACCCCCTCACAATGGACCCCCTCACAATGGACCTCACGGAGGACATCTGGAGCAGTTGCACGGAGCGTCGCACCACCAGGCACACCTTGAGCATCACGGACTAATTCATCACAACGAACACTCCCGCCTGGGACTCGGGCCAACGCCTTCACCCTACGACACGCATTTTGGGGCCACAGCTCGTTACGGAGAACCCTATCCAGTCTACGTCACAGAACCGGATCCCATCATCGAAATTATCGTGCAGGACTCGAACGTAACTCTGCCGCCCCTGCCCACATTCCCGCCACCGCCTCCTCCTCCTCCACCAACTCCGGAACCCGTCCATGTCTTCTACGTCAGATACTCGCAGAACAAATCCTACGACAATCACTACGAGGGAAGTGAGCCACAAATCAAACTGGAAACTCCAGTCGCTTCCATCCCTGTCCGGTAAGTTTTACTTACTCGTTTTAGAAAATGTTTCACTGCATCTTTGCATTGGACTCCAATAATGACATTAAACGACCGCCACGAAAGTATAGAATCTAGAATAATGTTTTCTTCCCGGGACCGTAAAGGAAAACCTTCCCGCTTCCCGGGAAGAATTCTTCTAGATTTCCCGGGACAGTTGGCCCCGCGTTGAAAAAACTTCCCAATTTCCCGCTCCCTTGCTAAAAATTTTCCGAATTTCCCGTTCCCTCGCTAAAAATTTTCCGGATTTCCCGTTCCCGCGCTAAAAAATTTCCCGATTTCCTTTGCTTCCTTCCCGGGACCTATGGTCCTGCGGTCCGGCATTTTTCGAGAGCCCGATAGGATACTACCATTCCATCGAGAGGAAAGCTTTTCTTTTTCTTTCAAAATCCTGACAAAAACTAGCAATTCCAGGAAGATATTTCTTATTGTTGTTCTTGAATGATTTATTTTCAGAGGGCCGAATCGTGACCTAGAAGTGGACGGAGGACATCACGGGATGCAACAGAATAACCAGCAATTCTTGATGCCTCAGCAGGGCCACCAGCAGTTTTCCAGCCCCCCTCAGCAACAACAACAACCTTCTCCTAGTCAACACCACCCGCAAATAGCGCACTTGACGACGACGGAAGCTCCGCCCACGACCACAACCCTCCGCACTGTGATTCGTCCGGACAAGAACGAGTACACGCCCAGCAAGTTGGGCGTGGCCTTTGACCATCCTCCAGAAGTGCCCATGTTCCAGGACTTGGCTCAGCAACAGTCCCAGCAGATCAACCAGCAATTCCAGTCCAACTTCCAGCAAAATACTCAACAAAGCAATACTCAGGAGTCTGGAAATCCGTTCCAGTTCCAGCAACCGCTCAATAACCAAAACAACCAACCCTCTGCTCAGCAACAAAGCGACAACAACGCTTTCCAACAAGCTCTCCAGAACATTCTCCAGCAACATCAAGATAACCAGCTGCAACAACAACAAAATTCCTTCCAGCAACAACAACAACAACAACAGAATTCCCAGCAAAATCAATTCCAGCAACAACAACCGAATTCCCAGCAAAACCCATTCCAGCAACCACAACAGAATGCTCAACCAAATCAATTCCAGCAACAGCAAAATCCATTTCAACAGTCCAACCCCTTCCAACAGCCGAATGGTGGCAACGCCTTCCAACAACCACAATTCCCGTTCCAGCAACAACCTGAACAACAGCAAAATGAACAACAATCTCCGTTCCAACAGAACGTCTTCCAAAACTCAGGAGAGCCGCAGCAGAACCAGGTCAATCATTTCCAAAATTCGGGAGAGCCTGGCCAGAACCAAAATCCACAACAACAACTGTCCGAAGACTTGATCACATTTCCTCAGCTCAGCAACCAAGATCTGAGTCAGCTGGACAAGCTGTGGACAGAGAGTGGCGGGAGCAGCAGCAGCAGCAGCCACGAGTACAAACCCAGTCCAGTGTACAATTTCAACCGGAGGATGGGCCTGCAAGAGCTGGCCTCACTCCTTGACGTCTCCGACGACTCCTCGCCCAACAACAACCCCACGTCCCAACAACAAGAACAGAGCACCGAGGCTCCGAAACTGCCAGAGGATGTTCCAGAAGAATTGAAACAACAACTCGTCAACAGTGGCATCCTTGGAAATGCTGACGTTCAGGTATTTCATTACTTATAGACATGCGCTATAAGAATACCACATTTTTTAATGACAAAAACACTGCGAGCAGTTTCAGATCTATTTCAGTGAAATGATAGAAGTCGAAGATAGTGTTTTAGGAAGGGTCAATACAATAAAATAATTTCATCCTACATACTCCATAAAGCTAGACGATAATATAGTTCCATAAAGAATTTCTGTATTTGCGACATCTGCGAGAACAGATTGTGAGAATTTCAGTTATTGCATTATCCCAATGTGTTTCCATGGATTTTGTGGGGGGGGGCTCAGTACACATGAAAAATA
>JABASI010004688.1:0-13608 GCA_019776505.1 Tomocerus nigrus | reverse complement strand
AAGAATTCATATAAGGAATTGAAATTCTAAGTGATATTTAATCCATGAGGCAATGTAATTACCCTTTTGGAGGAAATTGCCTGACTGAATAAATAAATAAGGAGAGACTTAGAGTAGACGAGTTAGAGTTGTTATTCTTCTAGAATAAGTCTGCATAATTCGAAGAATTTTGCACTGGTTCTCCCAGTGAGACTACGACATGTGTACTTCGTTTGACTTTTAGTCATTATTCATTATGGTTAGACGGGTGAACACTTGAACACAAGCTATAGTTTCGATTCGAAAAGGGAAAAGAAAATATTTCCCAATTTTATAAAAAAATTGGTATTCTTGAGTTGCAAAATCGGAATTATTCGATATGAGAGTATAGATTCATAGATAATTGACAATGAAAAGTAAGTTTGTGGACATTTTCAGTATTTCAAATTTTCTATACGATTTACGACGATGGCTCGTATTTAATATCCTATCCAATGCTATTTGTGAAAAGTGGTCTCTTTTCAATGTAAATGATAGAAATTCAATTTTGTGCCTTTGCCTTCTCTTTCGGCTTTAGTTGATAATATGATTATGAAAATAATTTCAGTTTTAGGGCTACACAAAACTCAAAAGTATGGTTATGTGGTTACTTATTCAATTTGTATTATTTGGGCTAGTACAAATGTTTGCATTCTGAACATATCGGACCATGATGTAGGTACTTGCGAATGTTGTGACCATTTTAAGGTGGAAGGTGAAGGAAATTATGATTTCTTGCAAACATTTTAATGTATAATATATGTAGAAATGACCGAAGAAGAAAAAGACATGGAAAACGAACGCAGCAACGCTATGGACGTTGAAAAGCATCAAGAATCAGACAAAGCCGATGATTTTCAAGGGATACCAGTTTTAATTGCCGAAAATCCGATAAGTAATGATGTGATTAAGGATGACCCTTCTACAGCTATGGAGGTTGAACGTTCTGCTCCTGACATAACAGAAGGAGCATCCAACAGTAGTAGTACTAGTGAGAATGACAAAACTCCACAAAATGAGTCTATTACGTGTCACACTCCGACAAATCAATCTAAAATGAACAGTAGTTTTCGAAATACTCCAACCAGTGCTAGTGGATCTAAAAAACGGAAACGATTAACACCTGAAGAGCGTGTTTTAAAGGACCAGGTATTGTTATTACTATTTAATTTAGTTTTACCTATTCCCTCATTATTTTGTTTAACTAGTTTTTATTTAATGAAAATGAATAACTTCCTGTAATGGGTTTTTAGTTCCTTATGGGAAAAGGGAAACATGGAATACAGAACGTACCAATAGTAATATTATTCGGTACACATAAATAGGTTTCTGTTATAATTAAATTCTTAATTGCTTTCAGGAGCGCCAAGAAAAGCGCCGAAAATTGGAAGAGGAAAAGCAACGAAAAGAGCAGGAGAGATTGGAAAAGATAAGAATTAAGGAAGAAGAAAGGAAGAAGCGTGAGGATGAAAAGCGATTAAAGGAAGAAGAAAGAAAACAAAAAGAGGAGGAGCGGCTTCGGAAAGCGGAGGAAGAAAGAGTTAAGAAAGAAGAAGAAAAGCAGCGAAAGGAAGAAGAAAGGTTAAAAAAAGAGGAGGAGAGAAAGAAAAAGGAAGAAGAAAAGTTATTGAAGGATGAACAGCGCCGAAAGAAAGAAGAGGAAAGAAAAAAAGTTGTTGAAGAAAAAGAGCGTGAGAAACAGAAAGTAGAAGAAATAAAGGCAAAGCAAGCTCAGATGTTTACCAGCTTTTTTAAGATGACTCCTACCAGTAAGAGTCGAAACACGAGCTTAAACGCTAGTACCATCCCTGATGCAGAAAGTGAGAATAAAGAGAACAATGAAACTGCAGATCTGGAAATTATAGAGATAGATATTTCACCTTCTGAATCAACGCCGTCTAATGGTGAAAAACAAGTTCCGAAAAGGAGAATAGCTTTGTCTGAAAAAAAGGTAGAAAATGTATTCAATCCAATGCCCTTCCAATTAAAAACAGATATGAATTTGGCACCTCTGTTGAGACGACCACCCCTATCTGTTGAAGAAAAAAATGTGGTTGATAAATTAACTAATGAAAGCAACGGCGAGGATAAGGACGATGCTGTGGGAGTTGAAGATTGTAATGTTGAAGGCAGTGATTCAGGACAAAAACTGAGTTATGTTGAAGAATTGAAAAAGAGGGGTGGAAGAAAATATGAGAGGACAGAGGTTAAATATGAATCTGAAGTTCAAGTCATTACTGGAAACATAATCAATAATCCTAAAGAGGCTGGGCTGATCAAATGGCGTATCAAGCTCATTCAGTTTCATGAAAACAGAAGGCCACCTTACTGGGGAACTTACAAAAGAAAACCACTACGGGTCAAGGGAAGGAAACCATTCGTTACGGAACAGGTTAGCAATTTAAAAAACGTATTACTATGTATGGATAAATTATTTTAAATAGTTTTGAATTGATTTTCGTATTCTTTCGTTGTGGTAGGATTTAGATTATGAAGAGGATTCCGACGACGAATGGGAAGACGAACCTGAAGATGCCGAGGATTTAGAAAACTCCGATAAGGAAGACGAGAAAGAACCAGATGATCCCGACGGAGTACCAGAAGACGAAGAAGATGAGGAGGGGTGGATGGTGCCTCATGGCTATTTGTCAGATGGAGAAGGAGGTGATCATGTCGATCTAGAGACCAAGAAAACTCAAGAGAAGGAATTCTACAAATCCCTGAAAGAACAGACCAAGGTCAGACAAAGAGCAAGCAAAGCGATGCCTTGTGTTTTATGATGTATGGTTTTATCTGGGAAAACGAAATGTAAATGTTGTCTAACGAAAGTATCTGCTGAATTTGAAAAGAGTATGATGCATTTTAGAATGTGGGTTTACTGAATAACAGTGTTTACATGCACGACTATGAAATCATCAAGAATAAGGGGATGGGGATATTATAATTTGAAAAAAGAATGTTATTAAAATTATTAGTAATCCAATCGTTCATTATTTTAGATGGGATTTCCTGTTATCGAAACGGACGGACTGTCTGAATTTAAAATAATATTATTTCCGGGTTCTGGAAGAAGAAAAATTCGTCGCAGCTGTCGATCACGTAAAGCTCCTTCGCCATCGCAGCTGGTTGGCAGGACAGGAGGTGGTATTCTTTCCTTAGAACTTCCGAATTCAGATAACGATGATGAAGATTGGATGGATGATGATAGCAGTGACTCCGAAAATAGTAGCAATTCGTCCGACTCAGATAATGAATCTGACTCATGCGGTGATATAACTCCAAACGAAGACCTTTTATCTAGCGATTCCGAAGAAGAGTCTTTTGCAAATTCAAAATTATCAGCCAAAGGCAAGCGCAACAATTCTACCCCACAGCAGCCTAAAAGGACTAAATTGATGATAACACCTCTTACCGGGGACGTATCTGCCGAAAAGGCCTAGGGGATCTAACCAGAAATTTTGTAACTGTAAGGAAAAGTTATTTCTCAGCTAAACATTTATTATATTCATTTCTTTGTACAGAACAGTCGGAGTTGTTAATTTGTAAATGATATATCTATTTCTAGTATGGTACAGAATATAGACATAATAATAATTGGTAATAAAATATTTGTTTTGTAGCGATAGGTTTAAAAACGGTAACAATTTTGCTGACAAATTACGCGAGTAGTATTTACAATTAGATTACAAAATTGACTTTATTTAATAGAACAATAATTTAATGGAAATAAATCGAATTTTCTGATACTGTAAATTAAACATGGTAATTTATTTTGTTAGTCAAGTTAAGAATGTTGTATAGCTCATAAATGTTGGATTCCTGTTCCCCAAAATAGCAAAATTGCCACTCAAAATTAACTGACTTGATAAACTACAGTTCAATATAATATATTCCATCATCAGATTAATCAGACAAAATGGACTTCCGCTGGTGTAGAAATTAATGTATAAAAATCCTAAATGATTTATTATTTACCTATGAATACAGTACAAGTACGAGTACGTATGGGTGAACCAATAAGTACATAAATGCGGATGACCAACGCGGTCCAGTGCTCAGCCTACATATGCATGCATTCAAATGCTAGGATAAAAATCCCATAATTAATCAAGGCATATAAAGATATATGCCTAATGCCTACGCATGGTGTTGAATTACATGCTCATACCAACTAGTTCCAATTTTCAAATATCATTTGAATCGATTCTCCCGACGAAAAGATAGCTCTTGTAGCTGATTTAGTGATAAAAATAAGTGTAAAAGAAACAGTTACAATACCCAGTTAGTTAAGAATTACCTAAGGTTTTGTCCGCTCTAAGTTTTTCTCTCAGTTTGCGTGCAACATGGTATCTTTAAATTATATAGTAGGTTCGCACAAACAAAGTTGACTTCAACTCTTAAATAGAACACGAAGACGAAAAGACCTACCATATAACTATAAAACTGTAGTTGGATTTATATTGCGGGTAGTTAGTACATGCACTCGGAATCCGACTCAATTTGTAAATAGACCAGTAAAAATTTAACATGTAGAATGTAGTGGGAAATAATGCGGGGAAGTAAGTATGTAAAGGTGTTATGGATCGAGAGACTTGAAACAAAGCATTTTGCAGTTTCATATCATATGTGATGGGTTTATCATTTACAAGCTCACGAAGAAAGTGAAAAACAAGTAGGACAAAAAGATCGGATTAGCAATGTAAATCGGTAGTGGTAATGTAATACTAAAACTACCGTAGTCTTAGGCTAATAATGTAGGTATGTGCATAATATTATACGTACCTACTACCTACATGTATGTATTAGAGCATCAGATAAGGAAGACTATGGATATTGCTACTTAATTTTGACATGTAATGTTTGTTTCTAACTGGTAGCTGTTAAGACAAATGTAAATGAAAGTGGAATCAGATAAGCGACATTATGGATTATTCCTTCCTATATAGACACTCACACTTAGCTTTGTACTTTTACCTACTTAATAGTCATATTATGTGGATTTTTGCTAATACTGTACATGCGATATTCAAAGTCTTTCTATTATTTAGTACTGAAGTGACCAATCCACTTCACTCGATTCTGTAAGCTCCATTAGAGTTATAATGACAAATTAGAAGTCAAAAGTACATTTTTAGTCTTAGCAATGAACATGCGTCCTAATGGGGGTTATTGATAGTAGCTGTCTTGTTGTCTCTCTAGAGTCTCTACTCTCTACTAGCTACTACAGTATTTTATAAGTACCTATCATAATAATATCATAATATTTTATAAGTACACATGAAGCTATTGGCTATCATAGAGTCACACCGACAAATAGAATCAAGAATCTATGTGATGGCATGGATTGGATACATCACATTACACATGAAGCTATTGGCTATTTATTTGGGACATGAAATATAATAAAAGACAAAGTCATACCCTTTCTTCACTAATTCCAAGATTTTATGACATGGCTAGTGGTGGCCAGTAACGATTGCATGTCATTACAACCCAAAGCGACCTTCGTATTTTACGGCCCTATGCGAAATGAATACTCTGTAAATTACCTTGCTTTTAGGAACTTGTATTTTTGAAATTTTTGGTTTATCTTGTACTCAAACTAGAGCACACAACAAGTCTATGTACATGGCTACATTCTATATGCCACCTATTTAATGTTAGTGCCAATGTGGTAAAAAAATCGACTAAAAATGGTCCTTTGTCATTTATATATAGCTGAACATAATATATACCTAATATTGTGCGAGACTTCGCAAATTCTCTTCATTGAATGAGTAATAATTGCGTGCAGTACATGAGAAAGTTAGCCGCTAGGTTCTTGCGATGACATTCCGTGATTTCCATGTATCAGTGACGTACGTGAGGCTGTAGAGTGTGGGCTGTAAAGTCCGGGCATCAATGCAATCCTGTCCGTGTCACCGTCTTTACCTACAGAGAGCGGCGTCACATAGTAGACCTGACATATGACTTTCACCATGTAAATGACATTTCACGCATAAATAAGACACCAAAATTTCCCCTTGTTTTTGTAGCACTAACTTTCATTTCATTTATAGAAGTAAAATGGAAGTGATAATGGAGTAGAAATTGTGAGATCTTTTTGTTGGGCTATTTAGGCGTGAAAAGACAAAACGGTGAAAGTCATGTCTTTGTCTACAATGTAGCGCCGCTCTCTGTAGGCAGTATTTAATCGTGCTAATGACAGGTAAACTTTCTTTCGTCTTGTGGTTCTGATTAAAAAGTTGCCAATCGAATAGACACTACTGTAGCAGCAAGGTAACTCTAAAACTCTATGTACATAAGCAGCCATTTCCTTAACCTTTTCATTTCGACACAGGAAGATTAGTTATTGTATGTACAGGGACATTTCCTCTTACCTCTTACACAACAGTTATTTATGTGTTATTACACTGGAAATCATTCGTAACAAGTATAAACACAGTTAGATACATCTGAGGAAAATAAACTCTTAAAAACGCTTGTCGTCGTCTTGAAGCGTCGTCACTTAAAAACAAAGAGTAACTAAAACGATGGATATTAAACTTGTGATAAAGGTACTACTCGTACTAATTGTGGTTATACTTGTGATAGCTGCGGTAAGTCCATTTTAGTTAATTATTTTAGTGCATTAGTAATTCTTACGATATCTTCTTGAAAAACTATTAAATTAAAATCATGCATGTACATAAAATCACTGCAATAATGCTTAATACATACAGGATGTATGAAATAAGTTTGGACACACCAGTAGCTTTCTCTTTTCTTATGTAAACTCCATATGAAACTTTCACCAACTTTTACCATTGTTTTCCTTAAAATATTTGATCACCATGCACTTCACTTGGAAGCATAGGGAATGGTCATTTGAAAGAAAGAGATTGAGATATGAGTATGATTACTGTATTATTATTTTCATATAGATGGTCGTTGGCTTTCAGCTTCTCGTCAACACTGACAAAGAAAGAAGATTCGACTAATACCCCAAAAATGTGTACTATCTGTAATAATCTTAACCTTACTTTTAATTTTTAATTTTCAATGTCAAAATTCATAACATATTTTACAACGATACAAAAATGTAGCAACACGGATTGTTGGCGGTGTTCGAAAATAGCCAATGTTTTTACATTTTCACCCCGTATTGCCAAAATTGCTCCAATTTTGACATTCGGGCTAACTAGACCCAGTATTTATTGGGTATTGGGAGTTTGTATCTTCTTGAAGCGTAAATTATTAAAATTTCATTTGTCCAACTAAGCCGGCCAAATGACCACTGATAAGGTTGGGTTATCTGGATCTTTCGGGTTGGTTACATACTGCATTTTTAGCATAGTTAACTGTATTCACCGAAGTATTATCCTAATATAGAAGTAGTTAAATGTGCCTGATGTCTATAAAGTATCTACCAATCTCTGATTAAATATAAATCTGATAATCAGATATTACTACCATGCGAAACCAACCGGAAGGCTAAGGCTTGCTGTATGTTCTGTTGTCCTATATATCGTACATTGGTAAAATAATAAATCATTGGTCCAATTGGTGTAAGAATAAATTCAGACTCAAACTCTAAATCAAGGCAAAACCATTTGAGTATGTTTTTGCTTTCTTTACGTTCAAGTATTTTATCGGCCCTATTTTTATATGCCAAACATCAAACATGGATACACTATGCACTTCTACATTATGTAACGATAAGACAGTAGAAATGAATCTTTTACAATAATGTCAAACTGATTTCAGTGTGCTTATTGATTTGTGAATTTTGACAGGTTGTTTTACTAGATTACATTTGAGACTTAATTACAAGACCTATTAAAATTGTCATGTACCTCGCTGCCTGTTACCTGGAAATGTAACTGAATAGTAAATCTGTATTAAGTTTACATTTTCTGTGTGTAACAAAGTGTTAACTTAGGTAGGTACCATCAATTTAATGGACGTATTTTGATTTTTTATTTTTATTTATACCACCAAAACGTATTAGCATTACCATGAAAAACGACATTTTTACTGTGTACACATACACTGTATGCAACACGTACAATATTGTGGCCAATGCTAATCTATATGTCTATATTATAAGTACGCTAGTTTTAGTACGTACCTATCTATCCTATAAATAAATCTGTGTAGAATTGTAGACTTCCCCCAGTTTACCCTTCGTCATCAAAATAAAGTAACTTATTTACTGTATAAATAACAAAATTGTCGGGTTTTGGCTTACTACACTTCTTAAATAGCACAAAAACTATAGGAGGTCAATAGACATTCACATCTTTTTAGCAAATAAGTTACAAATATTTCAACACTACTTCTATTTGGCTTTGAGTCATAAAATCTGAGAAACTGATATAATAATATTAGATCTACGAAACTCTAAGCTCACGAATAGCACTCAATTAATTCCACTGGCAGCGTTACTAAATTAAATCATTCCCAGGCAAAACTCTAACATTTAACACCCAAAGATAACTCCAATCCTTCTTAAAGCACTAAATTTTAAACAATTTAAACATTTAAGCAATTTAATTTGTGACACTTGTTACCTTACTTAGTGCATCGAACCCTAAAACAGCGACTGGTACCCAAATATTCAGGATAGAACACAAATTAAATCTTGTAATTTTAATAGTTAGGTGAAACTGGACAACACATAGAAACTTATCCGCATCGAGTTGAGCAATTGTTGTTGCTTTTTGGCAATTAATTTATAAACATAACATTTTTTGAGGTACTACGGGTGGTACTGGCCACTGGGATAGGATGTTACACGAAGATTACATACTTACTATTGATATTTCAATAACATACATATACATATATACAAACAATACGGAATGAGTTATGACGATGAAACTAAACCTACAAAAAAATTAATATTTTAAGTTTCACGTTTTGGATTATATAGCATAGCACTTTCCTCGTCTTTCTTCGATTTCATTCATATCATTGTCATTTTGGCTGTAGCAAGACTCCTTTATTAGTTGGATTTTTTAGCAGAACCCCCTCCCAAAATCTTTCTTCGTTGAGCAAACATGTGTCCGTATAGCATTGGAAAGACTAAACAATAAGAAGAATTACGAATAATTATTGTTGTCGGAAATTATTAAGCTGCCCGCAGCACCATCCTCAATATCACTTACATTGAACGCATTAATTAATAATTAGTTATGTATATATATGTGAATGTGACATTATGTGTAATAAAAAATTCTTACTTGGAATGTACAGGAGCATGATGACGATGAGAAAATAGTAGTAGCTAAAAGCTACATTCCATGCATTAGGCATGGCTATGCTCCAAATATTGGATTTCTGAACATGAGCCAATGCATGATATATGCATAAGAGTTCTCCAGTAATTCCAATTGGGTATAGGACAATGAACAAAGTATATCTAGTAACAACAAAACAAACATAAAGCTGGCTCATTATTTCTTATCGCTATAAGTTTAGCTATTTTAAGCATCAGCATAAATTGTAAATATTTACAAGGGTTTAAATAATGTATAGAAAATTGTAAGTGTATAAAATATTGATTTTTACCTGAACCACTGAATAATGAAAGCCAACCCGATGAGATTCAGAAAATAATAACCATAGCGTATGATTTCTGTGATGGTCCACGCAACAAGAAGAGTAGGTACTCCGATGCAAATTTGGGAAGGTGGACTAATTTCAAGGACCCCCCAAATTGCAAAGACCCTTGAAAATACTTGGAATAAAGTGAGAACTGGATTTGATTTAACGATTCCTACAGCTGCATGTACAACCTACAAATAAATATTATCATTAAAACTATATACCAAATTTAAAAAGGTCACCTCACAATTAATACGACTTAGATAAGACCATTTGCATACTCACCTAATAATACTTTATAATGTTATTATAATTAAGTCATTAATTAATACGTTCAAAAATTACGTATAATATTATGTATTACTTCAAGAATTGCAGCAGTCTGGAAAAGCTTCAACGGCAAATGTAAACTACTGTACATAGTGGTGAGGTCGTTTCGGTTCAAGATTGCCAGGTACATAACGTACGCCCACCCCAGCGTGAGACCGAAGTTGTACAAAATAAGGTAAGCACGGGAAACAGGATTCATTTTATAAATTCGATTATGAATACTTATTGTCGTCAATACAAATGGTTTCCAGCTTCACAATCTTCGTCCACGAAATCCGACCACTTCGAACGGCTTTTGGGTACTATATTATTCACAGGTTTAGTAGTTTCGGGGTTAGTAGGTTCCTTGAATTCTCCTCCTGGATATTCTTCCTGAGTGATAGTACCGTCTTCGGTGTCAATGTCAAGGCCAAATTCCTCTGCAAGAAATTCTTCGTTAAGCTTTGTGATTACTGCAGCTCGCTTCTCGTCTTCGACTACACCCCGTGCTGCATTCAATCGCTGGACTAAACCTCTACACTCAGCACCACTTCCTTTTCCAAAAACCTGTTCATGAAAAAAATAATCGCGTCAGTGTCTATACAGTTCACTATATTGTTATGCTACATACGATATAATATTACTATATACAACATGCACATTGATATTGGCTATGTCATCCATTCAATAAAAAATATGTATTTTCCGATTCCCACGTACATGAAGGAAAGCAAAAAAATAGATTCTCACGTTGTAAACTAGTAAAAGAAAAATGACAGAGCGGCCATGGTACAAAATAGGTTACACTTGGACATAAAATAAAACGGACAGAACTGACACAGTATAATGATTACACCTATGGATTACACATATGCATTTATTTCCCTATTGATAAATAAATTATTGAAATGTCCTACAGTATACAGTGGAGAAGGAATTTCGAATGCTCTACATACATACGTAGCAATGAAAAATAGTAGAAATGGCTTTTCTGATTGTTTTATTCCAACCAACAATCAACAAAGTCAATTTATTGGGAGCTACATGATGAGAGTGTTTCTTTCCCAAAAACCCAACGCATACATTTATTTTTATTGTAGGTACCGACTAGAATGATTAGGCTCAGGCTAGGAAAGCAAAATCCTTGATTGAGTTGAGTCAAAAAGGCCTACCTATATGAAAGATGCCTGCCTATTGATAACATATGTACTACATACATACATCAAGATTCAGGTCTTTCTTTATGTGTATATTGACCTAGGTAGTAGTGTAATGATTTGGTAGCATAATATAGAAAATTGCTTAACTGCTTTCCACAAAAAATCTTCCTTGTTCAGTGCACTTAGACTTTAGACATTAGGTTTTCTTGATTTTGCAAAATGTATAGAATGAAAATTGGACACTTACTTGTAGTACACTCTGCTTAGTAGAACAAACTTTACAATTCCACTTGTTGGACGATTTCTTGACTATGTGAACCTGTGCATTGAAATTCAAAACAAAATGGATAAATATTAAATATCCATATGAACTTGAATCCCTTTCACATGGAATAAAGCGCTTATTTTCCTTATAATTAGGTTCTAGGTAGTATTATAAATACGTATTGTCGTAACTTATGAATGGTAAGATCCTTAAATCTGAAACCTTCAATTTGACTTTGATTGCGCTAATGTAAAACCTTCGATTAGTATATGTAGTAAGTAGTATACTGACTGCGTGGTATGCAATCGGTTAATTTTAGCTTAGTCTCATTTATATACATCAATCATATAATCCAATAATCCCTATGTTCCTAT
This sequence comes from Tomocerus nigrus, assembly GCA_019776505.1. Classification (NCBI taxonomy): domain Eukaryota; kingdom Metazoa; phylum Arthropoda; class Collembola; order Entomobryomorpha; family Tomoceridae; genus Tomocerus; species Tomocerus nigrus. The sequence goes on along the minus strand of JABASI010004688.1, from coordinate 1,894 downwards.
CCCTATAATATAATATATTATTATGAAATGACATGAAATCCATATTATATTCTACTATCTTTGATGACAAGCATTATCGTCTTTGCAGGTTGTAGGTCAAGGCTGTTGTCGTATACCTTTCGGTTTTGCATATTGCATTAATCTCTGAATGAAATTACTATAATATGATAGTTTTCTTATGATTCCTCCAATTGGCTGAGACGCCAAGTGGCTACATGAGATGGGGAATTGTGGAATATAATTGCATTGAAGGGCCAAGCATTGCCTGAATATTTTATGAATACTTGAATACCCAATTTTACCCAAGTATGCAAATGCGGCAATAGTTTAGTATTGTATGTATCTGTATTGTGAATCCCTACACATGCTCTACATCTAGGCAGGTAACAAACGTGCATCCGCTACATCCAATCCCATAATGGCATAAAAAGTGACAATAATGAATTATTATATACAGTGGTAGTAGAAAGCAACCAAGAACCATTGCAAGGGAGGGAGTACTTTTCCCTCCCTGCCTGTGCCTGTAATATTCTATTAAAATACCTACATAGGTCTGGTGTCAGTCAGCGAGAAAATATTAAATATACATCAGCAATGTATAATCTGATCCATATTTATCAGTGCTGACTCTGACTTTCTTTCCTCTCGTATTTATGATGTACATTAGTGTGTAAATAAACGGAGTATTAGGTTATATGTATTTACTTTGATAACATATACCTGAAAGATACTGCAAGCTACACATCGAATGACATGAAAAGTTTGTGGAGGCATACTGCTACCGGCATCACGATTCACGAGTCAGCAGGAATATCAATTCGCTATAGTTGAAGTTGATTTACGATGTTTTCGTTAAGACATTTACGAACAACCTTAAAAGATGTAACAATTACTAATGAAATTAATGACAGTAGAGTAGTTTAATAACATGACCTTTCTTGCATCAAGTCTTCTAACCAAGACACAAAAGTTCGAATAAAACGAAGAAATCTCAGCAATTTTACCACTGTACGTTCATTTCCATTACCCTTCCTTTATTCAACAATAGTTGCAATGCAACAGTTTCGTTTTTGTCAATCTGTTCTCCCATGAAATGAACAATACTACCCGCGCACCCATATCGTTCGTCCTTGTCATCAAGTCAAATGTACAGAAGTTGCACTGGCACCCTTGCACCACCACTGACCACATCAACATGCTAAATGCAAAGTGAAAGTTGCAAGGCAATTTTACTTGTAATGGGAGAAAGGTTATGATTGTATACAAATGGAACCCAATCAATATTCATGATGATTGATGAGTACTATTCTTATGAGATTCGATTGGAGTTTGTCTTTCCATGATAATGATAGATCATGATCATAGTTATGTATGAGCTATGACATGCGACTGAACTGAACATGCATTGTATTGTGCTTGGGGAAAGGAAACATGCATCCTTCTTAAATGCATTTTGAGGCACCCGGATCATGGATGTAGAAAGTCGGGGAAAGACCTTGAGCATTCAGTCAGCATTGCCATAAGGGCCCTTCTACTTATTAAGGACCCATCATCTTCACAGATATCCCCGGTTGGAGTATAGGTGACAGGTACTGTACTGGGGTACAGAGGCAACAAAAGACGAATTTTAATTCAGAGGCAATGTGTTAAGTTAGATTACGTATGTTGTCACTAAATAAACTTAAAACTTAGCTATGCTATACCTAAACAAACGTCCGTAAAGATGCACTGACACTGACTGATATGTCCGAAAAAAAGTTCTTTGTGTTGCCTCCGTAGCCCTGCCTGACTCCTGACCCCAGTATCTGTACTCCAACTCCAACTGATGTTATAATGTTCAAACTCGCAGCATTCCCATTTACCCATAGCATAGCGTCAATATGCAATAGCGTGA
>JABASI010004687.1:0-13609 GCA_019776505.1 Tomocerus nigrus | reverse complement strand
CATAGGTTTAACTTTACATGTAAATATAGTTGAGGTAAATGTCTGTATAGCCGTATAGGTACAGTCGATACTAAATTCAATTATTAAGATTATTTACATATATAGATAGGTTGACATTTGGGCTGAAACTTACCTATCCCGCTAAATGTCAGAGAAACGGTTTTTTTTTCATAAAATACAAAAATGGTTACATTTTGAGGAGGCCTTTATTCTTGTGTTGGAAACTGTTGTTGAAGACATTAATTTAATTTTGGAGTTTGATTTTTAGTATTTTTTATGGTGTTCATTTTTGGTTAAAAATCCATAGCTTTTCGAGTCCCGCAAGAATAATGGGTATGATGTTGAATAATGGGTATGATGTTCAGCCCTTCCAGAAATTCATTTCATTTCTATGGACATATCTCTATGATATATTAATTGACGTCGTTTGAATGGACAAAGTTGTACTGCTCAATTATCAGTAAAAAGTATTCCAAGTTGCAACAAGTTCATAATCCTCAAAATACGCATAATCTCTCTGTATCAAATCTCTTGTCAAAATATAATCAAAGCAAAAAAATGATTAGTGATGTTATTGTGGAAGTATTTACTTAAACCCTTTCTCCAGCAACAGACTATAGTAAAGTAAAGCCATTGTAGGGACAATAAATAAATAAAACTCTCCTGAAAGTACGCTATGTTGAAACTGGACTATTATATAGGTAATTACATTTTTGAAATCGTGTGACGTACTAACCTTTTTTGGTTGATGTTGCTATGCTCTCTTCACAATATTAACTTTCTATAGATACTAATAGATAAGTCACCGGGATAAGTATGACTTTATTCGTAGTCATTCATGTGATAATTAATAATGAGGACATACTACATCTTATCGAATGTCGAAACACAATATTAATATGTAAAATGGTTTTGGCTTAAATTGGCTTAAGTCATTGAACAAACGACTGTTGCTTGAGTATATAAACAGATGGCGTGAGAAATTATCAGCACACACGGACAGAGTTTTCTCATATGGTAGTAACAATCGTCAAGTGACAATATTCAGGAGTAGTGCCCTTCAAAGAATGGAAATGTACAGAACATTAGGACACTTTTTAGCTGTTAGCATTTTTCTAACTTCCTGCTATGGCTTCCGGCAAACCTTCAGGATTGAGACGGATATAGGGGACCAAGGAGATACTCTTATTATAAGAAGTAAAGTACCTGATTTGGCCAATTTAGCTCCCGGTATAATCAGCCGCATACGAAGGGATTGCTTAGTTGGGCAGTAAGTAAAAATTGATTTAATAATTTTGAAAATACTATCGCATTAAAACGTATTACTGTATTTTCGATCTTCTATTTCTAAATTTTCCAACAATTAGTATTTTCCTACAAAATTGGGTTGAACTGTATTATTATCACTTTTGGTGACCACTTATTGAATTTCCTATTTTTATTGTGTTTGAAGGACAACTAGATCTACATAGCTGTTGAATGAAATTATTTTATAATCTGTATATTTTCGATCTTCTATTTCTAAATTTTCCAACAATTAGTATTTTCCTACAAAATTGGGTTGAACTGTATTATTACCACTTTTGGTGACCACTTATTGAATTTCCTATTTTTATTGTGTTTGAAGGACAACTAGACCTACATAGCTGTTGAATGAAATTATTTTATAATCTGTAATATTTTGAATTATTAAGTTGGCTGTTTTACCCAAACAAAAACTACATTGGATCCCGTTCCCCAATCAACGTACAATTACAAGAGCGATGTTGGGATACTGGTACTTTGCCATTCACAGGATCTGTTCGCTATCTTGGCCCAAAAGACACGGACACGGAATCCATTTCCTTTTATTCACAAACACACTTTCATGGGGACGAAGTCCTGGTAGAAGCCTCAACTGACTACATCCCGTTTCTTCCAGGTTCCTTATTTTCAACAGGAATGTCGAGGTGGACTTTATATCCAGAGCCTTATTATCGTGGACAGCCTGTTTGTTATATACCTAATTATTTCTTTCACTACAATACCCCGATGAATGGCACTGTGGTGCGGTCAGTTTCAAAAGGATGTGTGGGCAGTATTAAAAATTATATGTTTCCAACAAATAATGAAACTGAATAAATGAAATCAAGATACTAAACAACTGCACAATTACATATTTATAAGTGGTTTCTAATCATTTTCATACCTTAGTAAGTTAGGTAGGTACCTAAATTAATACCTACTCTAACATAGTTGAATTCGAAGCATGCAAATATCTCCTATAAGTTTGAGATGGAAGATTTGGAACAATGGCATCAGTAGACCACCTATTCTCTCGAATTTTCATTTTTGATTCCCCTTTAATCAGGAACAATTTTAGGAAATTATCAGTGCTCTGCTCAGTAATGCAATTTAAAACCCACACGATTGGTAACTGTAGTATAGGTAAGTAAATATAATAGTCTTATGACATGTAGTCATAGTTGTGCTCTCAAAAGTTAGACAGGTTATTCAATAGCTAATTAGGTATCCTCTACATATAATTATGAAAACATTTTACGAAGTTACGAAAATACGAATTCGATTCCTACTACGATTTTCAACTACTAATGTTGGCGTTGTCAATTTACGAATTTCTTATCATCTGCCATTTTTAATAGACTGTAACTTCACGCAGGTCGTAGCGTAATAAATTGAACAGTGTTCTTTACATTTTGAATGCAGATGCAGACCGCTTGCATGAACTTACAAGTTGTTTGGTTAACGCCGATTATGTTAAGAAACTAAACATTTGTAACTGTGGCATTCTAGGATGCAGGTCGAAGGTCGTATCATATGGACATAAATCTTACATTAACATTACATGCATTCTCATAAATTACATTGATGAACTTTTTGGACTACAGATAGTACGATTTATTCATAAAAATCAATTGCAAGAATGAACGCTACTCGTACCAAATTGAGAATGTTAGACATGGCATCGATAGAGAGTGTTATCTGTTATCAAATGATTTTACATACTATTTCTTTAAATTATTCTTTTAGAGAATTCAAAACAAATTTAATTGTGGATTATGTAATTCGGAATTATTAAAATTAAAATTAAAATTGTGGAATTTAAGGTTAAATTAGGTAAATGTGGATCTCAGAAGATAAGATAATCATTCCGTATAACAGCAGTAACATGTAACAAACACATAATACCGAAACTGGTATTGCTTGCTCTTTCCATCTATAAAATAAAATATGCAATTAAGTCAAGCTTTTAACATTTACTTCATGTGGGTTCAATCAAACTAATTTATCACTACAGTAAGACACCTATTGCTTAATTTCTAATAATTCAGGTCATTTGCATATCAACCAATGCTTTATAAAAGAATAAACTTTTGTTATGATACTGAAATGAAAACGTTGCATAATTTTTGCAAATCTGACCCAGGGATCCACAATAATTTTATTAAAAATAGCTTACCAGCTAATGGGCTTGCATCACAATTTTGAGATCGCGTTGCTTCACTCGTCCAACAACGACTGCTTCTTTCTGTCGGACATTTGCCTTTTAAAACTTTTTTAGCCTCTTGCTTGCCGGTTTCCAAAACTCCAGTCGCCGCAGCCTGTCCAACTTTAGGCACAAGCTGCCTCTGATCACGAGAATCTGCGTAGTCATAATCAAACGAAGCTGCAAAAGTAACACCAATAAATACAGCAACAACCATCAGAGTCAGAGTTCGAAAAATTGCCATTTTCGCAAATCTGAAAATCAAAAAATAATTAATAGATATGATTAGATCGATTTACAAGTTAAAGGTAAATAAAATATCTTAAGGTGATTTAAATACTTTTGTCAGCATTATTTTATTAATACCTAGCCAATTTTATTTTTACGATTAAAAAGCGATCGCTTTAATCGGTGGCCCTCCAGGTGTAAGAACTGGCTCTTTTGCTGCAGCTTAGGCCGTTTTGTATTGTAGTGTTGCGTAAGAAAAATGCCATTGCGTTCCCCTATTTATACAATTTAATTTTGACAAATATTCTTATATTATGTCCTATTATTAGAACTATTATGGTCAATTTTGACAGTTGAACGACATTACAAGGGAACCGAAATACTCAGAAAGGCCATTTTCCAGTTTCTCTTCAAGTTTTCATTAGTCGCTTTCAAGGAAAACCGTGAAGAGGAATTATCTTTATCCTCATTTGGAGAATTAAAATGATAACTATAATTTTTCTACAAATAGCGAAGCAACAATGAAAGATAGTTTCAGTTTGTATAATCTTATTCGTAGTTGCCAACAAATTATTTGCATATCATTGTATTTTTAAGCGCCTGGTTTGTGTGGTTTGATATCTAAAACTGGACTAGGTGATAGCAATGTGAGTACCTAAGCAAAATATTGTTGGTGGTTATTAGTGAAACATACACAAAACCCTTTTGCTGAGAATTTAACTTAACCGCCGCCGAAAGGAAATTGGTACAAGTAGAATTACAGGAAAGTTTCCTCAACCATTTCTTTTATATACTTAATAGATAATGTATCTACAGTTGGCTAATCATCTGTAAATCCACTGCTATAGCTTTGGTATTATCTTAAAAAAATGACAAAACTAGGAAAATTTTAAGAGTGATGAGTCTTTTATACGTATGACAAAATATTATTTTTAAAAGGTACCTAATACAATCATATGTGTTAAGTCTTGGGTCTTCAAGACTTGGACATAATATTAACATCATTACATAACATTGTAAAAATAAACCATACAATTATGTCTTCGAATTCGAAAACAACACATTGAATTTTTGAAGTTGAGTTTAGAGATTATTTTTCATGAGTTTTTTGGTGAGTCCTCAAGTGGTCCTTCCGTGAAAGTATTTTCCCACAAATATTACACTGGTGAATAATTTTTTGTGCAGGGTGATAATGGCGTTTATGACAGGTCAAATTATTCTTTGTCTTGAACGTTTTGTTACATTGATCACAATTATAAGGAATTTCACCTCTCTCTGCAAGTTGCTTATGGAGCCTAAGATGACTCAAAAAATGACTTGTGTATTTAAAAGCCTTTCCACATTGATCACAAGTGTATTTTGGTTCCGTGGCATGACTCTCCATGTGAAGCTTCAGCGAATACGCCGTCTTCCACTTTTTATGACAAATCTCACAAGAAAACACTTCCTTTCGATTGTGATTTTTTTCGTGATTATTTAATGCTTGCTTTGACCCTAAATGTTTTCCACATATACTACAAATGTGAGGATCTGCGGTTTCTGAGTGAGTCAATATGTGCAAGTTATAACCTTGTTTCGTCTTGAGTATTTTGCCACAGTCTTTGCACTCCCTAAGCTTTACTTTTCTTTTGTGTGTCTCACGTATATGACGTTTAATACTCTTCGGATGAAAATATTTATCACACAATACGCAAAATACATTTGGTCGTGGTCTTCCATGAGTTCCCACTTCGGGATTTCTCGCAGTACCTACCCAAGCATAAATATCGTAATATAAACCACAAATCATAGTACGTCATTGTTAGATAAAAATGATTACTGTCATTTATAAATAGAGTCATAGTCATAGTCATAATAACATTGTTGAATTAGTTTTGCCTATTTATGTGAATAACAAACCTGTTTCGATGCTCACAGGGACAGGCTCCTCTGCTTTTGAGTCTTCTTCAGGACCCCCAGAAAACTAAAAACATCAAAAATTTATTACTAAAATATTCAAATTTATTTTATTTCGCTTTGATTATCTCATTGTCGGTAGGGCTGATATTTACTTTGAATCACGTTTCTAACCTTTAACATTTCGTCCTTGCCGTTATCATTTCTGCATAGTAATTAAAATACATTAATTGTTGAGTATTGCTAAGTCCAAATGCACAGTTGTTGAGTAGGTACAGAAATATCAATACATTTTTTAAACGATCTAATCTTTCATTTTTCCTTTTCAACAGAAATTTTGCCGAAAACTTAATAGCATTTTAAAAAAATTAAATAATTTAGTCTGTTATCGTCAAACTGAGTCAGTATTGCTTTTTAGAGAAATATATTTAGATTGAGATTGAGAGTCTTTTCAAAAACACAATTTGCATCAATTGGGAGTATGTTACGATTGTTATAAACTGAAGCAACTGATGTTTATAGAGGTGCAGATTGAATACTGATAAAAATAAGTTAAAAATACATTGCGGCGTAATAAATTGAATTATAATCAAAATCTTACGTTTTTGATGGTGAAATACTACTAATATTATTCTTTTTTGCAGGAACAAAATATTCTTCGTCGCTTTCTTCAGAATCGGAAGACATATTTCCGCAAAAGTCTGGATCATCAGAATTATCATTCCCAGAACTTGGCTCCTTGTCATGATGAGGGCTCATTACTTCCAGGCTTTCCTCATCGCCATTAAGTTTCAATAATTGCTACGAGAAAAAAATCATTCAAATTATTGAAAAATTGGAGAAGCACTGTTCATACTAATATTACTTATATGTAAAGACAGCTAATCAAATCTAGCTTTCTTGAATAACATATATTATACAGATTAAAAATATTATCATGTCTCTCATCACTGATTACTAATAATATTTTGGAATTTCTTTGCACATCTACTAATGAGTGTCTTACGTGCTGGCTACTCTGTGTGACTTCTTTTACAGATTCCACGTTTTTGGGTAGTCGATCATCAGTTAATAAATCGTCAGTCTTATTTTGTGTTTCGAGTTTATCATTGCTATTGTGAACGAAATCGTTTTCATAATCGGCCGAACGATCCAGTAACTCAGTTTTAATGAAGATTTCATCCTGCATGGTAAAACCGAACATGTTGCTGATATCTGTAAAGTATAAGGCAAAGTTTTATAACAATTTTTCAAGTTAAACTTATATTTATATTTAGATACAATTTTAATTCAATTTTAAAGTTACTATAAAAAGATATGTATTTACGATAAATAGCGTTACTTAAATGCTACAACTAAATAAATTAAATATCGTATTTGTAACGATTTTCGTTACCCAGCAGTATGTCATTTCGTATCACATAGAATTGAGTTTTATGATCTTCTGGTGTCATCAAGCCAAAACTTGTTTTTAATTTCATTTGAACACCTTTCATCAATGACGATATGTTCCTTTTTATCAATTTTATCTCGGAAAGGTACTTTTTGATTTCCCTAATATCCGTGTCACAGGCCATACATAATGAAACCGACGGAACGAAAAACTTTTCTGCTTGATTGACGCTAACTCTTAGGATGTCACACAATTTAATCAAATCAATGTCTCTCCCGAAATTATTATTTTCTTTTACATTTGGTGCTGTCACATTTTTTGGTTTTTTCGTGACCTTCTTGATTGACGCTAACTCTTAGGATGTCACACAATTTAATCAAATCAATGTCTCTCCCGAAATCATTAGTTTCTTGTACATTTAGTGCCGTCACATTTTTTGGCGTTTTCGTGACCTCGTAGTAGCACAGGAGACAATGACGGCTTTCAATTGACATGATTATTCCTGATAGCCAATCCTTAAAACTTATGACTTATAATATTATTACTATAGTTATTATGCAGTTGATATTACTGACAACTGATGTGTCTTTGTCAGTGGAAGTATATAGGAAACTATATCGCACTTATATTAGTTGTTAGTCTACTGCTCTAAGTAAAAGATTTTCATTGAAAACCGATCTTTTCATTATTATTTACCACATTTTTTGACAAAATTCATTTGTTTAATTTTGTGCTAGCTTGACTGAAGTAAACAAAATGTGAGCACAAACATTGCCGCTCAAAAATTTTCTATCCTCTCCCTCTGTGAACTTACCACAATCTAGATGCACACAGTGATACAGCTAACTAGTGTACTAAAATGAATACCTTCGACTACGACCTTTGGCCAGGCTTGGCCCTTGGCCTAACCTTTACAGGTCGACTTTAGACAAGAAGCCTTATTGTGCTGTAGAAATGTTTTTTTGCCTTTTGAGAAGTGATTTTTCAAAAACTACATAATTACGTAGGTGTATTGTATATACTTATAGAAAATAAGCAGCAGAAATTCCCGACACAGGCATTTGTTTGAAAGAGGAAATAGTTATGACATTTGTAATAGTCCTACTAAAATTTTATCCACGCAGTCTACAAATATAGTAACAATTTTGTAGCTGTTTCCCAAATTTTGATACACGTTTTGTAAACTTTCCTGAATTACGACTTGGGACATTATATATTTCCAACAACTAGATATGTAATGAAACTGAATAAACGAAAGATAAATATCAATATATTGTAAGTAGGTAGTAGGTAGGTATAGTATACCTAACAATACAAATACATGTAAATCAAGTAAAGAAGAAATAATGAACACTTGCAGGCCATCAGCACTTTCAGCACTGGTAAATGGTTTTGCTTTACATTTTCGCAGTTCAGTAAGTACTGAAATAGATACATAATATGTAAATCAATACTCTGATATGGTTGAATTTAAAGCCTACAAATATCTCAAAGGATTCAAAGATTAGTACTGTATACCTAAATCTTATTTAGTAAATATAAGTACTATACAATTGACTTATTTTTCTTCTATATTTCATTAAAAGGTGAACATCTTACATAAAAAAGATTCGACCAGAGAAAAAATTTTTGCACGAAATTTTTCCCGTTTTAGTAATAGAAACTTTATTTTTAGGCATGCTCCTTGTCCTTTTTTTTACAATTAAATACTATCTAACCAGCCCTGAACAACATAACAAGAAGCTCGTATACATATAACTTTTCATTTCCATAATATGTATAGGCGTGCGTTATCATAGTTATATCAACGGAGGATATGGAAACACAGGTTTATATAATAACGAGATAACATTTTGTCTGACGGGAGACCTAACTTTGCGTGTATGTCTTATATGATAAAAGTCCATCCATCAGTACAATTTTGGATAGAAACATGTCTCACTTTTCTTTCATTAATTCTCATAAAGTGAATTTCATAATTTATTATATTTAACAAAACTTTTTAAATGCAATTGATTTTATCACACAGTGTGTCGTTTTTTTATAAATACGAACTGGGGAATTTATTTAACAATATTTTTTTTAATTTTGACATTTAAATTACCAATAAATTAACAAATGATGGAAATTAAAGATGATTTTAAACCGAAACTAAAGTTGATGCTTATGAATGTTCATGGATAGGATTCAAACTCCCAGCATGACACCAAAGGCATTCTTCACCAATATTTCATACCTGGCAGAATTCAATTCCTTCCCATCTGCATGATTAAAAAATGTAACGGTTAATTTATTGGCCAAACCAATCTTTAGATAATGACCCATACATTTTTTTAATCAATTATTTTTGAGAACTCACCGTAGGAGTAATAGCACGTATTGTGGCTGGGATGTACTTTTCCTACTGTGACGGTCCTTCCGTGGATTACACGGCCAATGTACAATCTTTCGCCATTTGATTCCTGGCCACCGACGATAGCATTATGAGGAATCTGCCCACCGTTGCATTCAACCCAGCTTAAAGTAGCAGCAGGGGCAACGAGAACCTTTAAATTTATTAATAATTGTATAATTATAATATATAAATAAAAAATACAGAATTTTAATTTCTAAGTATTAATTTTTTTGTTAGTGAATATGAAGAAAAAATTCTTGTGCTTCATTGACGTACCTCGTACTCACTCATTGGGACCTGTAGGTCATTCAATCAAGAATAAAAACGATTAAATTCGGTTTATTATTGATTTTTAAAATAATTCTTGACAATTAATTGCAAATGGAAGGAAGAATGCCAAAATAGTAATATTTTGCTAACCTCTTTCGAGTTGTACGGAATATAAACGGATGTGTGTGTAACGTGCAGTTTCCCAGGAACAATCGCTCCTTGATAATTTGCTCTTGCAACGTACAATTCTTGTCCAGAGTCTAATCCTGCAAGAACTCCTCCGACATTACCCACTCGGGCGTAGTCCCCACCGCGCTTTCTTACCCATTGAATTTGATTCATGGTTCAAATTTAATAATCTGAAATATAATTAAAGATATAAAATCCTAAAAAACCTTTCTTAATTCTCTCCAAAATGTAAATCGTTAAAGTTGAAACAATATGTTACTTTTTCGTACAGCAAGATCAAGTGAATGGAAATGATACTTCTCCCAACAGAATTATGACTTTCAGCTCTGAAAAAAATTCATTTATATAGAAAAGCAACTCAAATCAATAATGCTGTTAACGTTCGTGGAAGAACATCACATTTACAGTGTATTAATAATGTAATGATACGGGCTTAGATAAGGATATCAGGAAGGACAATAATGGGCGTCAAATGAAATGTTTTCCAATTAAATGAAATCATCGCAAGTGTTAGTGTGCATTTTGTACATAAATGGTAATGTTGATTATGGCCCTTTCAAAATGATAAAAAATGATAATACATCAACATAACTTTCGAGAACATACATAATATAGCAATAAATCACGAAATCCATATTGAATCATACATCACTGCTGCTAGTATAATGACAAATTATATGTAGACAGTTAGATTTATATTGTTCCTATGATTTAATGTGAATGGAAAATCACACGAAAAGCTTAAAATTGTTATTATTTACACAATCACTCCTACTCTTATCTATGAGACCGTACGGGACCCGATTTCTGACAGTCCAGGACCGTCTGTCGATCTTACCTTTTTGTACATATTTCAGTTTTGCCATCTCATTTCTCCGTACAAAACGGTTTTAAAATCTCATTTCTCTGTACAAAACGGTTTTCCATCGCATTTCTCTGTACAAAACGGGTTTGCCGTTTCAATTCTCTGTACAAAACGGTTTTGGCATCTCATTTCTACGTACAAAACGGTTTGTAAAACGACGGCAAGAAAAAATTGTTTTTTTTGTTGTCAAACTAAACTGCGTCAGTATTTGACCTTTAATAACGTTTGAACGGGTACAATTATAATGAGGGTAACAGCCATGGCAGACAAGCGGATGAAGTTCTAAACATATTTTAATTGGAATCCCGGTTCAAACACTATTAAAAGTCAAACACGTTCCAATCCAACTTTATCAACCCTGTATTTGGGGTGTAGGTGGACGTAGTATACCCAGTTCCAAGGTTATTTTCTTAAAAATTGCTTAATCACGTTTTCGCCAATAATATGTCAGTGATGGGGATACTATTTGTACCTAGGTATATATAAATAGATTTTAGTGGTGACGGTAGTAATGACATACATGTTTATTTTTGCAATTCTGAACTTTGGTTTGACGCCGAGAAAATATCTATGGGATTTGAACCAATAATCGTTATTACTCAGATAGATATATCCCAAACTTCAAGGCACATTCATTTAGGAGTCAGCATGTAACAATATTTGGTTTTATTAGCATGATATATAGTGACATAGCCGGATTTCACGGGTTCAGTAAAGTCTGGTAAGTCGGGTGCCGTAAGGTCGGGAGTCGGGCCCCGTAGGCGTCCTATCGATGAAATGAAAAGTTATCGTTTGCGATGGATTATAGACTTGATTATAGTATACAAATACATTTACAGTTCACTGGACCGGACATCGGAACATTAATTTTATCTGCTACTTAGTAATACATAAGTATTACCTATTGCGGCACCTCATGTAAAGCACCATTTGGACATGTATGCTTCATTACGATAATTGCCTTTTTCCAATATTGGCTTAGGACTCGGAGTGATACAGCTGAGTTGTTATTTGCACAGTACGTACTTCCACCAATTCATTATAAAAAAGGTTACTCCCTAACACAAACACGATAGCTCATCATGTTTGAAGAAAAATTACGCGGTTACTGTCCAGCCAGCTCATACCAATAACATCCTTAGCATGTAAATGATTGTCTCAATTTACAAATATATTCCTCAAGGTCATGGTCATGGCCAGCACGTTCCAAAATTAGAGTTACATTTGTAACGAAATGACTGTATCGAGTATGACAAATATGAAAGCAAGCGGCTAGATAAACACTTTATTTCTGGGTATTTAGAAATCACGGTATTAATGTGAGCGAATATGAAGAACGATTCGGCTTTAAATAAGGCATATTTAGTTTGATTTCAGCTTAGCTGGGTTGGACAAAAATCCCGTTCGCATTTTAACCGTAGAATTTCAGGGACACTTACGTATAAACAAACCTAGTAAATAATAATTATTATTTAAACTAAATAGATAGATAGATATACTAGCACAAGCTGAACATATTGAAAGCAAACTAAATTCAGGTCACACTTCACACTGTATAAAGATGGGAGTAAATATGGAGAAATATATAATTCTTATTCCGGAAATGGTAAAGCAAAAGGCTGATTCATTCCTATGTGTCAAACTGACAAGAAAAAGAAAATACACTAAGTTATTGGATTAAAACATCGACTACTTATACTATACGTACTTAGGTAGGTACCACATAATAATAATATGCTTTATATTTACATTCTCTCCATTTTATTTGCACCTTATATGTATGTACTATATGGTATTGTAATGAATGATAATATTTGAAAAATTGAATTACACAATGAGTGAGTTTCAACAAACAACATGTACAACTGATTAGGCACTACTAAGGTACTAGAATATTACTTGAATATGTGTAGACAATATTATTATAATATATTTGCTTCTATCTATACATAGTGCTGATATACATGCAAGAAGAACGCATTCGAAGACACGCTTGACATAATATACTTGTGCGACTGGCCAGCACAATTTCGACAAAAAGTTTAAAAATTAAATGTAAAAAAATTAAAAGTAAATGTAAATGAAAAGTTTTTGCCTGTGTTTTCAAGCCATCTGCACATCTAAAACTTCAGCATATTTTTTTATAATTCCTAAGGCATCGGACTTGGCTAGGAGATGGACTAAACCCATTTTCGATGTTTTTGCTAATGCATCCTTAAATGCATCAAACGCGTTCACTGTTATTACCCCGAATTGGTGTAATTGGACTAAACTTTCTTTATTACGAACTCAAATAAAACATCGTTATTCAATATCTATGCCATACTACTATCTCTTGTTGGCTGAAGTAAGGCTCAGGGTAAATATTTAAAATTGCAGCTTCAGTGCAGAGCAGTCCACGACCGCTATCGAGCGATGGAACCGAGCCTAACCTAATTGAAAATAATGCATAGATAGGTTTGGATTTACCCTCAGCCTTACCTCAACGCTATTGTCTTTTTAATCATTTTCATATTAAGTAGAATCTTTTCAGAGTGATATGTACATGGCTGTCCTGAATCCAATTGATAACAAAGGGAGCGGGAAGGGGACCTGTGTACAACTCTGAACTTTTACTCTCCAAATTTTTGTTACTATTTTCAACCTAATAACATAAAACTTTTACTCTAATACGTAATTTTAACTTTTAAAAGAAATCTAAGTTTACATTCCATTTTTATTTTCCCCAAAAGTTATTCAAAATCTCGTAAATCGAATAAATATTCAAGTTAAGTGTTACGTCGAAAGAAGTAGAAGACAGCGAGGCAAGACACGGCAACTCGGCAACTCTGGACAACATCAACCACTCTATTCTGCTGTACATCCAACAATTCTCTCAGCGTTTTC
>JABASI010004686.1:0-13610 GCA_019776505.1 Tomocerus nigrus | reverse complement strand
GTACTCCTTTATGTTTAGAGTGTTAACTAGGAAATATGTAATTTTGCCTTCCATGCTTTCTATTTTCTGGCAATTTACAGAAAAAAATTGTAATCATATGATTTAACTAGGTATCTCTTTTTAGAAGTAATAACACGCGGCTACACAGAAAACGGCTTTAATATGCATGTATAGTATGTAATAAAATTCCAGCTATTAGTTGCCGTTGCGAAGAATTCGGTTCTTCATTACACGGAGAAAATAATTTATTTCCCCGAGACATTCAATTGAGAAAGAAAAGCAGTCAGGGAAATTTGATAAGGAGCTGCAGAATAAATAAATGAAAAGAAATGTCGAAAGAAGTTCTTTTTATTTGTGATTTTATTGATAGTTTGCTTTGCTCGTTTCACTTGTGCTACTTCTCGTATAAATGTCCCATTGAAGTTTATTTACTCGGGCGCTATACAATTTTTATGCAGATAGACTCTGTTACCATTACGTTTTATGCCATGATATCTTGTTGTGTCTTATGATAAATGTGTCTTACTCTACCTGTCTGCCTCTTAACGTCAAGTAGCACAACCTGCCTAGCATTTTGTTTTGTATCACAAGAATGCATAATATGGAGAAATGGTTTATAGGAACACATTACTTTCATTACCTGTCCTCTTGGCTACCTTTTCCTACCTTTTATTGTCTCCTTTTAGCGTATGCCTAGAACTATAAAGCTCATATATTATAGCGCTGCCTGTATATTCCTTATATGCCAGACTATACAGCCAATTGTAATAGTAATGATTTATTTTCACAACTGATGCTCTGTTTACATACCTACTATATTATTATTTTCTATTCTAAGGAAAATATTCAATATCGATTTCCGCGACTATTTGACAGCAGCTATTTTAAAGCCACAAAAATCACAGCGTTCACTCCACCGTGAAAAATGTGGACTCGTCTAAAATGATTGCATGACTTATCAGCATAATCAAAACAAGATCTGTGATTGCAGCGTCCTATATACCAACACCATTGAATTTAAATATCTGGAAATAATATCACACTAAGAAAAGATTCTCATTAACAGATATCACTTCTCCTGAAAATATGCGAGAAGTGGGACGAGCAAGGAGATTTTTTTGATAGCTCTAGAAAAGCTACAGAAAAGAAGCCACCACCCTCTGAGTCATTCCTTTGTGCTGCTTTTAAAAAACATTGATATCGATTGGATAAAAACTGTGGAGAAGATACAGGTCTAAGAAAAAAATTTTATACATGCGACGAGTAAGGATTTTGGTTTTTTCAAAAATTTATATAAAATCTTCGGTTCAGAGTGACACTTTGAAATATATTGTAGGCCTTTATGAGTGCTATAGGAAACGGCTGTGAAAAAATGGTAAATATAGGATAATGGGAACTTCAAGTATGTTCACTAATATTAGATAATAGGACTGACCGTTTTAGTTAAAGGCCGTTTAATGGGGCACATACATTTATTTGTACGGAATGAAGAGTAGTTGTGATATGCGCTCTGCAGCTATTTTTCTTTCATGTGTAAAAGTCAATCTTGGTTTGTGGTAGTTCGTTTGATTTCTTAAGTCTATTTCCAGAGAGTAAAAGACAACATCAATTTAGTGAGCAAATATTGATATTCTGCTCTGAATAGGAACGATGTAATTGTGCAAACAAATTATTTATTATATTCAAGAGGCACTTTAAGAGTGACTTTGCATACTCATAGAAAGGTCATAGATATGAAGGAGATGCAACGTGCTCAAGGGTACCTCTAATATATGTTTCTTAAAGACTTTGTATGAAGGCTTATAGCCTCCTACCTAAATAGCACTGCAGATTTGCCACAAAGAGGACTATAGTCAGATCAGAGTCCATACATGGCCTGTATGCTCTGACATTATTTAAAAATAGGAATGGCTGATGGAGAGTCAGAGAGAGAGGGAGAAGCAGGTAGAGATAGGCGAGGCGTGTTGGTTGGTTGGAGTAGCATGGACTGGTGCGTTGAGATTGTTCTGTATGGAGAAAGCTCTCCCTCTCTTTAAAGTACACGTTCACGTCAAAGTAAAGAGTTGTATTGTGTTTCTGTGAATTGTTACGGTTCGTGATAGGGATACGGAGTGAGTTTTAGGAATCCGGAGCTCCTGCTGCCTTAACTCGATTCTCAAGTTGGATTGAAATCCTAGTTTGATTCTTCAATGGCTTGCTCGCCGTCTTCGTCGCCGTCCGTGGTCTGTGCAATTCAATGCCAAGTCATGCCTTTCTTCACCTTCCCGTCTCGTCCGGCCTTTCTGCGAAAGGAAAGCGAGGAAATAAAGCAAATGACTCTCCTTCACTCACTCACTCACTCACATCCAAAGGGTCTCCTCTCCTGCCTGCCTGCACCACACACAATCCCTCCAATTCCTCCAATTCCTCCCAGCTCACTTTCTTCATCGGCTAATCTTGCTTATGGCTCACGGATACTTTCTTTCTTTTTTGATGTTGCTATTGGCATTACGGACTGGGAATGAGGTCCATTCGGAGCCAAACTCGGCTGTGGTGAGCCGATTGCCTAGGAATACCTGCTTTCACATTCCAGTCGCTCCAAACGAATGATACAGTGCATAATATAGTGGAGGCTGTGGAGGCTGTGGAGGGAGGACTTTGCCGACATCGCACCGTATCTCCACTCCGACAACCTATGCATATCAAACACACATTATTATGGGCAGCTATTTCTTGCAGATTGAAAAGTGCTACCGAGCTATCCACTTAGACAACTGACGTTTCTCTTTCTTCAGCCCACAACCAACGCAAATCTCCCAGAAAAGAAAGCTCCGTTCGTCGCCTCGCTTTCTCCACCAAAATTGGAGTCCAAAGGAACACAAGATGTGCACGTCACACACACAGTCAATCTCCTCCTTGTCCTTAGCTATCTCTTTGACTTTCCTCCCCTTAGCTTCGCCATCGCTTCCAGTGTCTCTAACGACAAATCAGATGGCGGAATACCTACCTCTACTTTCTCTTTAACTACTAATGCGGAAACACTCAATTTCCAATTCATCACTTAATGCTACGCTACTGTGTTTTGAGAAAGTACGGAAGGAAACGCTGGAATAGGGAATGTAATTCCCCCATGTGACCTTGACTGCATCCTTAACTCAGGTTTATGGAATCGGTGATGTCGACGTACATAGGCACGGGACAAAACATTTGCCCAGTCGTATGAAGAGAATTGTTTATTTAATTCTAGAAATTAAATGTTTGTTTGTTGAANTTTGCCCAGTCGTATGAAGAGAATTGTTTATTTAATTCTAGAAATTAAATGTTTGTTTGTTGAACAATGAACGCTAACAAGGACGACTGTCATGGAATTCAAAGAGCACTTTTGTTCTAGAAGAACAGTATGTTGAGGCAAGGGCAATTATATTGTTTTTATGACTTCTCTGCTTTCGTACAGACATCCTCTTCCGCTCCTTTGCCTATGTATTTCATTCTTTGATGCTAATTTGATTACGAATTATTGAATTCCTCGTACACTTTTAGTAGGTACCTTATTAGGATATCCTTTTGAGTGCCATGAGCAGAGAGAGTGACAGGACATTTCAAAACACTTGAAGTTCTAATTCAATTTTCATATAATTAAAGTTCTGGGAATCACTGGGTAAATAGTTTTGTGTACCTTAGGCTAATTTGGAGGTTTAGGTATAGAGTAGAGAAGTTCTGTTGGAACCTCTTCATTTCTAGAATTGTTTAGAAGATCCGAATTAGGGTTTATGTAAACTACTTGGAAAATAATGGAACAAATACTGCTAAAAACGTACCTAAACATATTATGGTACATATCTTTGCAAGCATATTAGTTTATTTTGTCAGGGAATTTTCATCTGCGTCCTTGAAAAATTCGGATTTTCATGTGAATATCCTGGGGATTTCTTAGCATTAGCAATCTCCTATACGTTCTTACTTTCGCCCACATGTTGCTTTTAGCAGGTGTAAGTTACCTATAGTTATTAAAGCAGATCTGATAAACGAGCCATTTTTGCAGCGTATCGGAATGAGTGCGGTCTGCCGTCTGAAAGGAGGAATATTTCGTGTACAGTAATTAGCACCCTAGCATGAAGAATATTTTTAACCTGCAATCTACAAGGAAAAATCAGCACAGGTTTTCATTAAAGAGAAATTGGCTCTTCTCCGATTTTGTAAATGAAGGCAAGGGATGGTGGGTTGTGTAGAGATCTCCATTAGTGACTAGAAATTTGTAGAAATGAGCGCGTGGGACAAAGTGAGGGGGCCGAAGGATTTAGTGCAAACAAGTTTGTTGAGACAACAGAGTATCTATCAACTAACGTAATATTTGTAGTGTTTGCAGTTATTCCATGCTTTCGGTGATGGTGGGCCTCCAGAGGGTAGTTATATCTTCCTCCTACATTTCATTCAATGGCATGTCATGTCGTTAAGGGGTTTTCGGAGGAAAATCGATGAAAAAAAGAATACGAGCAAAATCAACAGAAGGCAGGCTGAAGGCAGTGCACCTTGAGTCGACTTTAGTGCGGTGGGCACCTCCTGGCAGCCGGTGCCGCGGTGGAGGGGCAAAACGCAGTCAAAACTGATGTGGTACTTCTGAAGTCAAGTTAATAGATCAAACGCTATAAAAAGTGCGAAGAGAGAAAACGGAAATCGAGTGGTTAATGAGATTGACAGGAAGGACGCTATGCGACAGCCCACTACATCAAAGGCAATTGCACTTGATCGACTGCAAAACTCTCTTGTGTCTTTAAAGTCATTAGATATTTGACACGTTCACCCCTACTCCACTTTACGACAAGTGCAACTGCTTTGCCGCAACGTATTAAATATATCCGACCATTCAAGCACATCTCTGCTACAGCAGAATGCACTCACACCTTAATACAATAAGCATAATTATTAAAATTCAGATAAATTAATTATTACTATATACCCTTAATCCACCTCCATTCATACACACTTCAGACACTTGCGATATTCCTACGAAAAAGTCAAACATTCTGTTTCCAACAGCTAATCTAAACTATTAAATCGTATACGTAAGTCTAGTTGATATGCACCGTAAATATGCAACTTAATATGCGTCTACACTATGTAGGTATGTATTTCTAGGTAAGTATACACCATTTTTATTAATGCAAAAATATTATAAAAAAACCTTCCAATACAAGGGAATTAATTTAGCAAGGGAAATAACAATTGCAAGGTATTAATATTCTTTCAGTTTTCTGCGATTACTTATTAATTAATTTATATTATTATTAAGTCATTTTGCGGATATTTAACCAATTTGCCAAGGGAAATAATAAATTGCAAATTATTAATATTCCTTCCGTTTTTTGCGAACATGTTTGAAAATAAGAAGGTTCGAAGAACTGCAGCTGTGCTATAGCGTGCAATGAGCAGTGTAGTTTGAAGTATGTAGGAAAGAGACTTTTCTGTCAAAGCTCATTTTTATTGGCAGACAGAATTCAAAACCGAATTTGTGACTTTTGTTGTTTGTGAAAAGAGAAAGAGAGAGAGAGAGAGAGATGTTGGGTTGGGCGAATGGAGGTAGGTGGATGGTGGATGGACGGAAGCTGTGGGAATAAATAGAGTTGTTGTGTTGTGCGATTCATTGAGACGATTAGGAAGGAAGGTATGATGATATTATTTATTCCAGGAGGAGAAGGTTGATAGTTGGGTCGGAGTGAGGCAAGGGAAGGGACGGGAAGGGAAGAGAGCCAGGACCAGGACAGTCGGGACGGGAGAGCTAGGAGAGAATGAATGTGGCAGATGTTCCACACGCAGCTCAGGTTGATAGTGAAAGGAAAGCGAGGAAAGCAATTTTGCTCAAAATGTTTGGCTACGAACCGTGAAATTAGCCAAGTTTGTGATTCGATCCTGTCCGGGCTACTTTTTCCGCAAGTTGGTTTTGGTTTGACTCTGGAGAATTTTTCCATGTTCTTTTCTTTGCTTTATGTCTTGTAACCCCACAGGACACGAGAGACAACTCAAGTTTCCTTCTGACTCTTTTTGCATAGGTTATAAATAATGTAATTTAATGCAATGTATATGTGGGTAACTACCAAGCCTCAAAGACTTTCGTCAAGAGCTAATAAAAGTTGGCGATCAAATGTAATGTGCCCAACTACTCTCTCACAACTCACTAAATGCAGATCGTATGTAGGGAACGGAACGTACACGTAACCCTTGTTTTACCTTGTCTACACTCCGACCACACGCTCACACACACACACAGCCTCCTCTTTTCACGTCTCATTGTTGTCACTTTAAGGGTAGCTCCTGCGGCAATGGCAAAACGACTTCGACTACATCCAACCGCCAAATTCTTCTTCTTTCAAGAACACAAGAAACTTTTGCAGACTTTTCTTACATGTAGTGCATTCATTGATTTACTGGAACTAAAAAGATTTTGCTAAGACTTTGGAATTCTGTAAGTAGGAATGGCATGTATTTTTGCATATTGCTAGATAAACATCCAAATAACACAAAAATCTGTAGAACGGTGTCAAAATCAATATTTCCCTTACCTCTGCATAATCTTCCCGTGTTTATATAATTATTTAGTTCTAATTCGATAGGAAGCGATGCAATCATGCATAAAAATAAAGAATAGAAAAGGCAAACTAAAAGAAATCAAGAAATAAAAGAGGGGAAGTAAATTCTAGGAACACGATTTGGTTTATCGTCCATCTCGCATCTTCTCCGAGCGTGAATCTTTCACTCGTCGACTCACTTGAATTTGCACTATAATTTGAAGGTAGTAGGTTTTCTTATTGTCAGTTCACAAATAGAGATACCTATGTATAGTAGATAGATGAGAGGATGGAGGAAGATTAAATAAGGCAGGCAACAAGGACTCGTAGTCGCATTTCGTATTAGTTGAGCATCATAGAGAAAGACTGCTGCTTTCTAAGCGTTGCATTCACAAAGATTCCTTTCGGATTTAATATATCTGTATATGAGAAAGTAGGGATGATCGAGGTTAGCATCTGCAGATATCTCAGTGCAGAAAATAAATGATCAGAGTTGAAAACAG
Organism: Tomocerus nigrus; assembly: GCA_019776505.1. Taxonomy (NCBI): domain Eukaryota; kingdom Metazoa; phylum Arthropoda; class Collembola; order Entomobryomorpha; family Tomoceridae; genus Tomocerus; species Tomocerus nigrus. Next base: position 6,565 of record JABASI010004686.1, on the reverse strand, counting down.
AAGAGACTTTTGTGTTGCTATTATTCAGAGGATTTCTATGGGCAGTGGGTAGGTAGTCGTGGTGCAGAGAGACAGAGTAGAGTAAAGATTTGCCTATCCGTACAGATTATAAGCTAAGTGTATTATTTGGTGTACATTTATGCGGTGCTCTTATTCTCTTTCCGTCCATCTGCATTTTAGTATCTTTTCTGTTGGACGATGGGGGAAGGATGTCTGGAGTTCAAGGAATTCCCGAGCTTTTCTTGGCTGAACTTTAGAAGGACTGTTATCTGTAAATAATAAGATCTTGTAGAATGGAGCAGAGTGAAAGAGTCTGACAAACTGACTGACAGATTTCATTTCTCCTTTTCTCACTCTCTGTCTCAATCTCAATGTATTACTCCAACTATTTCTATTTTCCTCCACAATTCTCAACGTCAAATAGCCTTTCTATTTCTTCAACGAGACTTCTGAGTTTCTGTTACTCTCTCTCTCTCTCTCTCTCCGTCTATTTCTCAGCCTCTGTATTTGTATTTCCTCAACAATAAATTTACTATAGTGTCTCAGCCTGGAAACATTATTCCTCCCCTCGAGTGCGTTCTGTTTCACTATTGCGTAGTGTTTCCTTGACTTTCTATTTCATTTTCTCCACTCGCTCCTCTACACTCTCTTTGTGTGAGTAGATGAGGGAAAGTCATTAGGCATTGTTCATTTCACATATTTATTACGCAGAAATAAGTGAAAGAAACTTTGCTCCATTTTTGTTTTTAAATGCTTTCGTGGCTTTCAACGAACTTTCACTCTTCTCACTATTATCCTTCTATAATGAGCTTTTTGTGACGGAAGGAAGGAAAGACAAAAAAGAAACAGGACAGAATTGTATAACAAATACAGAGTAAAAGTATAGTAATAGCTACCTAAGTAAGAATAAGGAACTTGAAATTCGTTCAGTTATTCTATCTCTCATCTAGTTATAATCTAGTCATATGCGGCTGTAAAAAATATATGAAACTATAAGAGTAACTATAGGGAGGGAAGGTAGTGAAAGTAAATATATTCCGTAATTCATGCAGCTGTAGTGCAAGTTTGATATTAATAGAAGATGAGTAAGTAGAAAGTTTCATTATTAGAGCCATGTAAAAGTATAAGTGAAAAGAGAGAAGATCGAGGCAGTTTAATTCGGAGAAACTTCAGTCAAAAAATGGAATGGTGAGTTGAGTGTATCTGTAATTTGTGAGCTACTAGGAGGACTGCTGTTCATCTTTCCCCGCGTATGTGGATGGAAGTGCGTGTTGGGTGAAAGTCGGTGAAAGGACAATATTTAAGGGTCTAAAGCAGTGCAGGCGATTGCATTGCGTCGCACTTTCACATTGACAAGACGCGGTTGGCTATGGGAAGTGAAGTGACAGTTCTTGTTAATGTTTACAGTCTGGCTGAGTTGTCAATGGTGAAAGTATGAATAGGATGGGAGAGGGAGCAAGGAGACGTGTGTGCGTGCGTGTGTGTGTTAGCTGAGAAAGGAGAGCTAGTTAGCATTAAAAAGAGGATGAGATAAGAGGAAATTGTTCCGACAGAGTCAGAGTGAAAGTCAAGTGAAGCCACAACTTGTACAATATTGACGCTTTCTCCTTTCCGACTTGACTTGACTTGAGCTCATTCACTTTCTCTGTATGGACTTGTCCAATATAAATAAACTACTCACTCTCCTCTGGATAATAAGTAAGTAAGGAAGGAGAAAGTCATAGGTCTGGCCTGGCCCCACATAAAGGGAATAGAAGTGAAAGGGAAAATTCTTAGCCGCCGCACTCTATTCTTATTCCGACTCTTCCTTCCTAATTAACCAAGCCAACAGTCTGGGAGTTTCGGGACGACCAAACTACTTAACTTCTCTATTTCCTCTCCATCCATTACTATTACATTTAATTCCTCGACTATTTCGTCTGACTCGCTTGGCATCCCTTCCTTCCTCTTCGCCTTCAATTCACTCGGCAGTCTTTCTCCAGCCGTCCTTCACCCGACTCATTCCCTCGCTTTAAACTCCCTGCCCGTGCCATTGTTCAGCCTCTGTCTTCTGTCTGCTCTGCTCTCTGCTGTTCTGTGCCTCTCAGAGGAGGTGGTTCGGCTTAAGCGGGCTTATTGTCAGCTCTGCCGATGCATCTGTTTGTGCTACAATGAGCTGAATGACTAACTAACTATAAGCCGTTTCGCGATGCTTTTGCCAAGGCGGCCTCGCCGCACCCGCCCCACTTTTCGCATCTCTCTCTCTCTCTTCCTCATTGCAAAAACATTTCCGCCATAAAAGACCAACAGCCTTGAATTAGTTTACAGTCTAATGGCCATAAATGACAATTTACTCTATTTATTGCTTGTTTCAATTTGCTGTTGATTTTTGATGATTTGGTGCGGAGGCTAATTCCAGGGACTTAGCAGAGCCGTTAGTCAAAATTTGGCCGCGCTCTCTTCCACTAATCAATTGAGTTTCCCCGTTGTCAAGATGGAATTGTCGGCAAATGAAATGCAGTCGGCAAAGTACACAGTAGCAAAATAAAGACAAGAAAATTTGGGCAGAGGCCAAACCGAGGATTGGGATCCGGAATTCACAAGTCGAGCCATCCGCTAATATAATCAACGCATAGGTAAATACGTCAGTGTGTTGAGTGTTGACATTATTATAGAGTCTAATTACCGCAGAGCAGATATCTGCACAGGAGTAATGCGTCTCAGCCTGATGGAATTAGTTTTAAGTGAGGGAGCTGTATACTCGGCTGAATGGCTGTGACACAAAACGCGCCTTCCCTCCCAAATCCAGCGAGGCGAGGAGGTGAAGTCCCCGCTTCTTCTTCTTCGTCGTCTCTGTCTCCTTTCAAATGGCTTAACTCTCTTCCCCCGGCTCCTCCTCGCAGCCAAGACTCCTTTAATTACACTTCCCTCCCACTGAATCTATTAATTGGGATATAGGAAATATTAATTAGACTAACGATACAAATGCTAACGCAATTATAAACAATAACAAAAGAGAGTGAGAAAATTCTCTGACTCTTTGATCCTTTTCCCCATTTCAGATAATTATGGAGACCCAGGCTTAGTTTCACTTGACAGTCTAAACTCTCGGCAATTTCCATCCCATTCATTGCCAACGCACAGCCCCACCAAATCAAATTACACCAGCATAGCAGCAGCGCTAAATACTTACTCACCAGCAAAAGTAATGCTCTCTAGCACAGTCATACGTACCTACACAAAAACAATAAACTTCCCTTCCTACACTCACTACCCTCTCACTGAGCACTATTATAATAATACTCATAATTAATAATAATAATTCGCAGCTAGACTATGTGCTTTATTGTCACTTTTGATCTTTATTTTGGGCCATTAGCAAAATCCATGTTACTTCGCCATTGGACAGCAATAAGCATTTTAATTTGAAATTGGGACATATAATTGTCAAAATCCAAATTCTAGATGACCAATAATTGTCGACAACTAACTAAAGGGCTGCAGGTACATTGGTAATTAAATTATATTAATTGTCAATTTTCTGTAAGCAAATTTTAAAAAGACTCCAATGAAAAAAGTCATAGATATTTTAAGTTTAGCTAGCTATAATATGGATTTGAATCAAAGGAAAGTATTATTTCTATCTATAGCTCACTGCTCTGCTAACGACAATGTAAATTCAAATGTTACAATTTAATGGAGGAATTTACATCTTGTTCAAGGATATAAAACAATGCGAACTAATATTAGTATTGGTGTTGCAGAGAGATTTGAGGCAGAATGGTCTAGTCCTCCCAAGAGGTGCATTGTGTTTGTAAGGGACAAGATGAGGAGATGGTCCTTAATAAAAGAGGACGGTGCGGTGATGAAGTGTGTGGTTGGTGGGGGAGGAAAGGTAGGTATAGAGCAACGCCGATGTGTACATAACAGTGATCACATAATGGCATTAGTTATGTCAGTTCAGTTGCACTGACTGAGTAGGAATGTGTGTGTGTGTGTGTGTGTGTGTGTGTGTGAGTGAAGGTGGAGAGTGGTTTGTGCACTCCATACATGCATTATATTCAGTGAAATAAGACAAATCCAATTAGTATCGAGCGTTCCCAAGTGGCACTGATTTTGCAAGGAATGAGGATGCCTTAATTCTTAAGTGGGGTCCGCGGAGAGTTGTGCGGACTGTGAAGAGCATCCTTAGGACTACATATCCATTTATATGCACTGCACTGAAGACAAGTCTCGGCGACGATGAACATGCGAGCAGGCAGTTGAGTGAATGAACAAATTCGTTACTGTTTCAACTCTGTGTCTGTCTGTGTGAGTGTCTGTCTGTGCTGTGTGAGTGTGTTGGCTGGAAGTAAAGTAAGGAAAGGGAGCAGTGCAGCCAGTTGACTCCAGATCAGTTCGCTCAAGGTGAAAGAAATACTCTCGACGCTTTCAAAAGAGAGCATTGTACTTTTTACATTCTTCGCTACCTTCGTCGTTTTCAGTCGAACAATGCCACCGCCACCACGCTCGGCTCTCTATCCTTCGTCTTCCCTCCAAATTCCTATCACAAAGTTCACAGCAGCAGCAGCAGCAATAGTAGAAGTAGCTACTATAATGTCTCGAAGAATATCTCGTGGAATATCTAGACGAGTCTTTTAGCCAGATACGTACTATAGCACTTACGAGGAGCAATAATCATATAAAAACCCTTTGCCGGGTGCCCTTTATAGAAAAGTACACAAAAGAAGTATATTGAACCGCATCGGCACCGCAGCGTAAAAGTAAATAATGGCGAGATAGCCAAACCAGGCTAAGCCACGAAAGGGAAGTTGATAGTTTCGTTTAGTTAGTGAGGTGACTCTTACGTATCTACACAACTAAACTAAGTAAATGCATGTAGCTGGCCAAGAACTCTTAAAGCAACAAAAAAAGTCGACGAGCTACTAGAGCACAGCAGTAAAGAGGCGATAACCCACGTCTACTACTCACTCATTCCCCTGCCCTCACTACTCTTTTAGAACTTTCTACAAGAAAACGTCATTACAACAAAATTTTCCCTAATCCCAACTTGTGGGAAATTAAATGTGCCAATGTTTTCTTTCGTCAATAATAAAATTCTCTCTCATAGCAACTTTTCTGATTGAAATACTAACTGAGCTTCACATTTTATTATCATTTCAATAATTTGAAGAGCAGGTTAATATTAAAGTACTTTTTCGTGTTAGCTTAGATAAATAACATATATAAATAAGTAGCAAATTAATATATATTAATCCAGAAGCGGATGCAACATTTTTTGTTTCAACAAGTACAGCTTGCAAATCTCAGCGCCGACAAACGAACGCGGAAACTTCTTCATTACAGCTTATATGAAAGTGAGATTAAGAAGCCGTTGAATTAATGGGGAAACCTAATGTAATAAATTATTATAAGTAATAAATGATATAATATTATAGCGACATAATTGTGAGCGTGCTAATTAGTTGAAAAAAGATTGACACTACGCGCGTGGTTGTGGTATAGCAGTTGCAATTGCGATATCAGGAGCCAGAGCAGGGCACAGTGGGAGAAAATAGAGGGCCTAAATAAATAGTGAAGGGCTGTTGTGGAGAAGGAGTAGGATGCATCTGTCTCAACTTTCTGTTCGGCTGCTTTCTTTTGTAGGAGTTTTAGTGGTTGCATTCGTCGAAAGAGTATCGTCTGCGAGTCTGCCGTTTCTTTCTTTCTTTGGCCAAGTTAACTCGCTGAGTAGAGCAAAGGAATAAGGAGCTTGGCGTCTGTGATGCTTTCCCTTCTTCCTCTCGTCTCGTCTCCAGTCACTCACTCAGCTCAGTTCACAAAGAAAGTGGCATGGTTGAAAAAAACTTGATGTGAAACTATGTACTTTAATGTTTGCTACGTACTATGTACTTTGTATTGCTTTATGATCCTCTCTTTTAACTTTGAGCTTTTCCAGCAACCGACTCAATCCAATCTTAGAGCTCTAGTCTCACCGGTATAAATTCAAGCACTTGTTTTCCTTTCCTTTGCTCCCTTCTATTGCACCGATACATCTCCACTTTCTCCACTTTCTCCACTCCAAACAACACAGCACCTTTTTTACATAAGCCAAACGATAGGCATTTGCAGTTACTCTCTCCCGTTAAAAATACAGTTGGGAATCTATCTGCCCTACATCCCTCTCTTTTCCTATTTACTATAACAACATACCTTTATGGGACAGGCAATTGCATGGAATACTAAAAAATATCCCTTTTTACCCTCAAAGATATTTTTGCTTCAATAAAAAATTTCAGATTGATGTAGTCAGGAATTACAGTCTCCAATGCAGTCCATTCATGCCTTATTATCAAGGGAAATTTAGGGTTTTAGCATCTATCTTCTTCCTTCTGATCATTTAAAGGATCCACAAAAGATTCAAACAAACAACTGTTTTAGGTAATTCGATAATATTTTGCTGCTTCGTTATTTTATTTTAGCATTGAGTAAATATATCTATTATTAGACATCCTGCGTTTTAGTGTAAATTACGCTAAAAGTGAACACAAACCTTAAATTCAAATCTCCCAGACATCTGATCACCTCGTGACGAACTTTCACTTAC
>JABASI010004685.1:0-13611 GCA_019776505.1 Tomocerus nigrus | reverse complement strand
ATTAGAAAATGAGGTCAATCGGATGACCCCTTGACCTTTCGCAATCATGATTTTTTTAAATTCAAATCAAATATAAGTCAAATGCAAATCAAATGCAAATCAAATGTAAATCAACATTTAAATCAAAAGTATCACCATCCTATATATAATGGAATGGAAAGCTTTCTTGCATTCTTTTTACAAAGGTTTATTTACATTCATATTGGAACGGTGGGTAAAACAAAGAAAAACGAAAAAATGGTTATCCCAGGGATGTATGTCGCTGTGTCGATTCGGATTTGGTGTACATCTACAATCTACACTGTTCCATTGTGAACAGGGTCGTTAATTTTTTTTTCTTTGTAAAATTTTCTACTTTCCCCAGTTGAGAGTGCTTTGAATAAGATAATAAGATACAATAATGGAATTAAATAATTTATGATTTGTAGGAAACTTCGCACAAAATTGTTGTATGATATGAAGTATGAAGCGATGATAAGATAAGGTTTGGAGTTTGAGACGAAAGTCATATTAAGTAAGTTTATTATTGTACAAGACGAATTTAAAACATTGCATTCGCATTTATTTGGTACAAAATTCCGAAATACAATTTAATTTTATAGTAAATATGAGTAAAAAACATTTCACTCTTTTTAAGTGTTTCTAGTCTCACGATTCACCTCACGATATTAATAAAACTATTTACACGATTTGATTGCGATAAAAATATACAAAATATTGAACAATGAAAATAGTAATTGTGGTTCAGCCTTATTTACATCGGTTATAGTTATGGTATCACCACAGGACTGTGTGATTTATTGGTGTTTTCTTAACAAGCACACTTTGGAAATTGGGAATTTTGTGCTTTGAATTTAAACTTTATCCTATACTATGACCCATTTTAACCTTAAGTTTTGGGATGCATCTATCCAGCAATTTTGACTTGAATTCATCACTTTTACATGTAACGATTGAAGGAATGTTAAATACTACGGAAGGTACTGGAGATGCTGTACTGTAGCTAATTGTCAAGCTAACGGTGAAGACAACAGCTTGGAAGGCAATAAGTCCACGGAGGAATTTTCTCAGCTTCATTTTGAAGACCTTTTCCAATGTAGAATGTCGAACTCGATACGTTCAGACACTGAGANAGAATGTCGAACTCGATACGTTGAGACACTGAGAAGACTGAACACTTTAGAGACTGCTTTTAGTTGTCTTGATCCTTTTATCGATAATCGAAAGGCTGTGTTTCTTGCTGTATGTAACTTGTAGAACTCTGTAGTAAAAGAACATAAACAATATTTTATTATAAGCAAATTGTCTGATGATGTAGTGAAACGATAAAAATTATCTGTAATAGTTAATTACAAGTAGTAGTATGCCTTAATTTAAAAAAAAAATTACGTAGGTTTTGTTTGTAATCTCTGATTTAAATCCTTTCCGGCTAAGTATAATCTCTGCTTAATCTTCGTGAGGGGAATTAGTCCTATCCCACAGAAATGATCAGCAAAAATCCTTTTCTATAAAAGGGACGAAATGAAACTCGCAAAAGGTGATTATTTTGTTCTCCGTATAAAAGTCTTGGAATATCTGGAAAGCTCAAGTGATTCGAAATACACTTCTGTGTACAAAAGACGTCTTCTTAAATTGTGATTTATAAAAATCAGGCTCACAGTTGCACTGAATTAGGATACGGTTTAATTGACGAAGAAAATGTTTCTTGATAAAATTTTCTGTATCATCCATTACCTGCACGATTGAAAATCATTTAATTAATTCTAGTATACATGGAAATTCTTTATCAAACACTATTAATATTGGCATTGGCTGCACCTAATCCTTCCTTTTTTACTATTATGAGATTATGACTATATGCATGATATGACTTACGCTTGCAAGTTCTTTTGCAAAATTTTGGCGTTGTTGTGGTGGGTTGTTGGTCACAATTTTACAAATGCACGGAGATTTGCATATAATCTGTACAGATCAGTCACACACAGTTCAGAACTCACAGCTTTGTTTTTATCCTGTAGGGTTATATGAACTTAATTTACGTATAATTGGAGTTATGATTGAAGAAGATAGAGCTCTGGAAAGCCGAAACTATGCTTTAACTGAAATAAATTGTACTGAAGAAGTAATAAGTATCTTTCTTTGTCGGATGTCACAGGAGAAATGAATAAGAAATGAGAACTATCCTACGTATAAATACTCATCTTCCTTCTGTACACCTTTAAGTAAGGTAGGGTTTACATACTCACATTAGTACATACTTACATCATGCAACACATGCATTTTATCTGATGTTGGTGTTTCGAATCATAATCATAACGTCGTAAATGACAGCTAAACATTATGCTTTACGTACGTACTAGGTGCTATTGTGCATTGGATGTGTAATCTTATGTGCAAAACGAAAAAACATCAAATGAGTCATCATACGTCTCAATGCGAAACGTTTCTTTGCATGTGTGGTTATACGAAAGTTATACTTATTTAAGTGTGCATTTTGTTCTCACTGGTTTACTTTCTTTCGTTTGTTCGCAGTTTAGCTTATGGCTTATATTTAACAATAATATTGCAAACGTTACTCCAGTGTAAGTGAGATTTTAATAACAATTAAGTAGGTACCTATATCATCCTACTTATTGAGAACTTTGTAATTAGTTTGCTGTATGTGAATAATGTGTACTAATCATTTGGAATTGGGAACTTAGTAATCTACTCAGGGGCAATACTTAGTAGATGTGTCTTAGTCTTTACTATGTATGTAGGTAGAAAGAAGCGCCAACCCAAGGTCCATTCACGGTGCGATGTCTGCTTGCTAAATTCATTTGTATAATGAGTAGTATGACTCCAATAGTAATGTATGAGTATCTAGAAACTACCTATGCATACTGCTATAATAAATGAGTATCTGCTCCTTCCTTAGCTTGTTAGATTGTTAGTTGCAGACTGCAAGGTAGTCGATGCAAAAAAGTATGCTAAAACAGACCTGAGAAGAGTAGTAGTAATAGAGATTGCATGTTTGGACACTTAGCAAGTTTCTACACTTGATCTGTAGGAATGCGTACGTGTAGCATACGTGTTCATAATGTCATCTATACGTTATTGTTAGGGATTTCCTTGCAGCAAGCGTTGTGTGCACAACAGTTACACTCATACGTATGTTTGTATAATGCAGTACAAAGTAAAGCATGTCTACTTCAAACATTGTTGTAAAAGTAACATTGAACTTCACTTCCAATCACATCTATCCATGTAGTCCAAATGTTGCGCTTTAGCAAAGGAATGTCCTTTGGGAAGTATGATGTAAATGAGAAAATATTTATCATCATTCTAATATTATTATGTAAACTTACTTATACAGAGTAGTAATAATGGGATTTAGAGATTTACTGTCATCTGTGTACTGTGTACATATCTATAGGTAAGCATACTTAAACTAGGCTTATGCATATAATATTACATGTGTACATTTGTACATTGATTGAAGTTTGCATACCTGTTGCACTGCATGTTGTTGGCACAGTTCAAGTTAAATGTAAGTAATAAATATGATAAGCACACCCAATAGTTCACAATACACAATATATAGTACCTAGCTACTATTTGTCGATTCAAAACGTATTCATGTTAATCATGTTCGTTCCTATCATAAAGCAAGTTAACACTTTACTATTTTATAAATTATGTCAGTATACAGCTAAGCTGTGTAAGAAAGAAACGGACATTATTACAGGAAATGCAAACATGACTCAGAAATCATAGTATCAGTAGGCTACTTATTTTTATCAAAGTGATGCGTCAGAAAGTTGTACTTGAATAAAAATATGTGTTTGTGTTAGTTCACATTGAGTTATTGAACTTACTCCGCAGTCTCAGACAGAGACAACAATACAACAAACGTCTGAGTGATGAATCAACGCTAAACAGTTCACGAAGCTCAGTTCGTGAAGTTACACAGAAATCTGGTTTTGAAGCGAAAGATTGCGTAATGAATCCTTGAAAGTAGCTACTACCTACTGCGTAAGTTTTCTAAATGGATGGATTTAAATTCATTTATTTTATGGCTGTATTATTGATGGGATGGGACCATGGATTGACGAACATGATACATTATTATCATAATAATTCTTAAAATATAACGCAACAAATGATATAGGTATAAATATATTACACAAATCACGTCGGCACAAGCTTCTTCAAGTATTTCAGTTTAAATGTTAGTATGATGTGTTTGTTTTACATGTGTATATAATATACATAAATAACTGATCTAGATTTACATGGGAAAACTCTCAAGAGAGAGTACATGAATAAATATTTGCCTATGGGGATACATAATACATATCGAAAAAAATATTTTGCATTAAAATGAAATCAGTTTTCACAGACAGTTATTTCTCGTTAATTTAGTCGCCCCATTATCGTGCAAAGATGGCAGTATAGATAATAGTTAATAATATGAGATGAAACATTTGAATCTGAGTTTAGTGTAAATGATAATCATGCTGTGTTTACTACAGCTCACAAGACAATCACTAAAACATATCTGCATAAAACAAAACACAATAGAAAATCTGAGTTAGTAGTAAAATGTAAATTGCATAATTTTCGACATATTTTTCATTCAACAATTTTTAACATTTTTATCCTTTACTTCTGCTGACACATTTACCGAGTCGATTATTAAAATATTCATCCTGTCCATCCTGACCGCACTCTGAAGAGTCTTTGTCATTCGTTCCATCGCTCGATACAGAAACTTCCTTCTTGTTGAAACTGGAGGATTCTTCCATTTTGGATGACGAGGAAGAGGTGGAGCTGACCTTTTTGGATGTTTGTACAAAAGAGTCCTGACTAGCTGGGCCAAGTGGACTGGACCCTTGTCCTTGCTGGAAACTTTCCTCTGAGTCGAACGAACTTGAAGATTCTTGCTGTCCAGAAGAAGACTGTTGAGAGTTGATTGAAGTACTCGTTACAGATCCGGCCCCGCCTGGTCTAAAACCTGGAGAGCTCGGCGAACTTTGTCCAGGTCGAAAGTTAGTTGAACCACTCGGGCGGAGGTTGGAGATGCCCTCACCGCCTTGGCCTGGTCTAAAGCCATCTGGACCTCCTGGTCTACTTGGTATAAAACCTTGAGAGCCTGGTCGACCTCCCGCAGAACCGAATTCTGATCCTCCACCAGTCGGTCTGAAATCAGAACCTAAGCCTGCTAATTAAGTAATTGATACAAGCAGTAAAAAATGTCAATGGCGATTGCTAGAGATAGAAGTACATGTACACAAAGCCTTTAGACAGTCAAGTGCCAAACAGGCCTATCACGCAGGGAGTAGGTTATTAATATAATGAAAGTTACTAATAGGGGTGACTAAGTATGAAAAGATTCTCTTGCTTCATGTGACAATTTCATCATTTAAGCTACCTTTCTCCACCTTTGTTAAGAATGAACAAATTTAATTCAAGAGAATCTTTGGAATTGGTCATATAAATAATAAGTGATTGGTAGAGTGGTTTACGTAAACCCAAAATTAGTAGTTGGATATGAAGCTTTTGTGCAGGTCCCCGTTGTAACTGACCAGCTAAAGACTTTTGCGTACCTACCTATAATACGGAAACTCAAATTGCCATATTAATTACCGGGTGAAAATTCTGGATTTCTGTCCACGAATGGTGGTCGACGGGGAGGAGATGGTAAAGGTCTTAAAGGAGGGGGCAACTCGGGTTCTTCAGGCTCAAAAATTGGTGCATCGATAGCGGGGGGAGGAAGGAATGGTCTTTCATTCGAAACATCGTCATCGGGGTTGTAAATTGGCCTGAATTCCTGCTCCCTTTCGCGTTCTCTTTCTCGTTCCCTCTCGCGCTCACGCGCTTTTTCGCGCTCTCTTTCTCGATCTTTCTCCCGTGCTCTTTCTCGTTCCTTTTCTCGTTCCTTTTCTCGTTCTCTCTCTCGGGCTTTCTCGCGTTCTCTCTCACGGGCTTTTTCGCGCTCTCTCTCCCGGGCTTTTTCTCGTTCTATTATCTCCCGCTCTCTCTCCCTTTCTCGCTCCCTTTCCTGCTCTCTTCGCTTTTGCTCTTCTTGGCGCTTTTTTTGCACTTCCAACTCCCGACGTTTTTCTATTTCGCGACGTCGTTCCTCTTCTTTCCGCCTTTCTTGTTCTCTTTGACGTTTTTGTTGTTCTCGTTTAATTTCTGCTTCGCGTTCTTGTTCTCGTTTTCTTTCCCGCTCCTGTTCCCGTTTTCGCTCTATCTCACGTTCCTGCTCTTTCTTCCTTTCGCGCTCACGCTCTTCCAATCGTTTCCTTTGTTCCTCCTGTTGGCGTCTTCTTTCCGCAACTTCTCTTTGTTTTTGTCTCTCGTGCTCTCGCTCAAGCTCGCGCTCCCTTTCTCTTTCTCTCTCTTTTTCCCGTTGTTTTTCTCGCTGGCGGTCGCGATTTTCTTGGGAATTTTCGGCTAATGACCCTGGTAAAACTGGACGACGATTAGGATCGGGTAATTCCAAACCATTTTGTGGTTTGGGGTAACGATAACCTTCTTCGTTATCAGGTTTAGCAGGGCGGCGATTGTTGGTTCCCGGAGGAGAAGGTCTAATTGACCCTGGTGGTCTACTTGACCCTAGGGGTGGTCTACTTGAACCTGGTGGCCTACCTGACCCTGGTGGTCTAGGAAATTCGCGGTCGCGATCTCTATCTCTTACAGGCAAAGGCAACCGACTTGGGTTAGAAATCGAATTACCCTGCCCATCTTGGTATCGGGAAGACTCCAGTGGTGGTCCCCTTCTTGGAGGAACTTTAAACCCAAAAACTGGCTCTGTCAAACAATATATTGAAAATTTTTAAAAAGGAGAATCAAACTATGTTATATAGAGATATGAGAATTGAGGACAGCAAATGGACGAAAACCTTCTAGTGAAAATACTTACTATCATCGAACTCCGTTTGCACATTCGGCTCGCCACCGGGAAGATGAACCCATAATGTTTTCTCTTGTGTTCTCGGGTTCTGTCTGAATCTAAATCCATACCCGTGGACATGGTAAAATATGCAGCACAGAACCACGATGGTTCTTAGTAACACTCCCATTGCCTGTAATATTAGAAAAATATACTGCAGAACTCCACAAAGTAATATAGCACTAAATCTACCTTTTAGGTAAGATGTGGCGTGTTTTTGAATGAAATATTCTCAATTTACCTCTCCAGGAGCGTTGAGGTCAAATTCCGTTGTAACCAATGCACACAACTCAAATCAAGGAATACAAATATAATCCACTAACGAAGCGTAAAAACAAATGAGAACTAAACTTTCTTGAGAAATACCTTTGCATACGACTAACTGATGAAAACTGATGCAATTTTCAGCAACGATCTTTGTTTTTATACTTAGCTGGCGGAGAAATGTTGATCTGGATTGTGGACGTCAATAAAATACTTGCCTCCATATTATACAAGAAGATATTTGATCCTAATTTGATTCATGTTTCTTAAAAGCGAAAAGAAAAGGTTACCCCACAATGCAGTGCAGGTACTACCCAAAACTACAAGACCATAATTTAGTAAACGTGCATTAATTCTAAAAGGGTCTGTCTGTCTCTGCAGCAATCTACACAAAAGATGCCAAACTCCTTGTTTCTCTCATTTCTGATTTTTGTACAGACGGATCTGAATTGGATTTTGATTATTATTCTTAAAAATCGCTTAAATTATCAGAGCAACTCCCAAAATTAGCCCCTGACCTTTCTGTAAGAGAGCAGCAGGTGAACTTTATGACAGAAATTGACTCTCGGGAGCCAATTAAACAGATTGAATTGCTTATTTCTGTATTCCCCACCTTTGTTACATATAGTTTCAAAACGGATACCTACCTACCTACTTTTAAACTCATATGCTCCATAATTTAGTCCTTGGGGTATCTAATGATTGTTGTTACATATTATAATGGAATTTCGTTTTGCGTCAATAAAATACATACATGGTAAATACAAACCCAAAACTGTGTTCAATGTAGTACCTAGATACATCCTATTTACTGTATTACAAGGTGCGAACATTACATAAAAGATCCTTTTTACAATCTCATTGTTTTCTGAAGCTCTTGACTATCTGTTTGATAATTGTATAGTTATATGACACATCCTTGCTAGATAATTACAGCTTTGCTTTGTCGTTCCATCAATCACAGACAGCCTACTAACAATAACAATAAGCATCATGCATGGGTAAGATAAACCGTCCCGAAGCAATTCTGGTTGCTGCAACACAAATCGAACAACAAGATCATACAGTGTCCAACTTTTTTCTCTCAATGAAATACAAGTTGTTCACACGAAGTTACTTTATGGAGAGCACCATTAGCGACTTGTTAAGGAAGCATTTTCAAGCAGGCCACCAGAGATGAATTTGTTTTCCTAATCTTTATTGAACATCATTAATATCTTTGTTACTTAACAATACAAATATAATTGTTAACTGAGTGCGATAATTAAGTAACTTGAGTTGGTCGTTTTTTTGTTCCCGAGTATTCAAATATCAAAAAAGTAAAAATGCTAAATATTAACACATTTGCCTGAACCTTTAACCTCATCTGTAGGTAATCAATAATAACTGATTGAATAATATTCTAAAGTTTCAGGCTGTGTGAATCCGATAATCAATTGTTGCATGCAGCTTATTTGCATGGGTTGTGCTAATAATGACGTTAGCGAATCATTTCATAATTGCAGTTTGTTGCAGTTTTACACATTAAGTTTTCTCAGCTCTAAAAGGTCTTATCTTAATTAAATCATCACTATATATATGCATGCTCAGCCCCACTCGTCATGGTGTATTTTACATTTACAAACGGAACCTTGCAGCAAAGTTGAAACAATTAAAATCAAAGTAGGTATTATAAACTGCAATTTTGAGCAGATGTGAAAATTTAAAACAAATCATTTGGGCCGTCGCTCATGTAATAAAAACTGCTTGAAAGGTCGGGCACGAAAAGGGAAGTACAGGAAAAGGGTAATTTTCATTGAAGTGCAAAAATAGCAGCATTATGTGAATAATAAGTTGAAATAAGAATGGATAGATACATATATCATATCTGATAAGCGATGTGAATTAATGGAGGCTGTCAAACGTATTATATTCTAATTTTTAAAGTGGTTCACTTTGCGGAAAACAAACAAATAAGCAATCAGCTTTGCCAATTAAGAATGATGAATGCTTATATTTACAGATTTTGAAAGGGCTATAATATAATGAAATCTTTATGAGCTATTAATGACTTCAGCAAAAAGCAAAGCCATCAGGAGAGAAAAGGTGTAGTCGGCATGGAAGAGAAATGTATTACAAAAATAACATGGACGACAGGCTACATTCACTCCTGTCATTGGATCGCTCCCTATCAAAATAATCTCTACTTGAACATACTTTGCTAAATATGCAATGATATCCAATATATTTGCAGTTTGGGGTTCAATTGCATTGGTTTAAGAGTCTAAATGTGAAACGCCTCTTTGTCTTGAAGTCTTGACCCAAATTATTGATACGTCGTATGTGAGCTAAGTAGATGCAAGCAGATATGTTTAGCTGAATTATTTACTGTTTCTTTTCTACGAAAAATGTAAGTGCTCTCCCTATCTACCTCAAATTGCCATAAAGGCAGGTACCTAATAATACTTAACTGCTATGTCTACAGCTCCACTGCTAATGTTATTTATGTAATTTATCATAATTTATGACCAATGATTATACAGATGAATTACTGCACTACAGTTCTTGCTTAATGAACTCGCTTTAAATAAACTACGTGTTTTTTTTGGTCAATGGAGATGTTCGACTGTTAAGAATAAAGTACGAATTCAAATTGGAAAACTATATAAATAAAAATTATAACAGGTAAGCCCTTTAATCCTTTACATAATATACTTAAGTGTATAACCACACATCATTTACAGCTTGATATAATATCTGCAAAGATATACCTATATACTGTACGTAGTGACGCCCGTTGGTTGAATTCATATGATAAGTTGCATACAAGTCTTGGAATTTTAATTCAAATAACCAACTGACAACTTCTGTACACGTTCTATGTCCTTATTATATTATACCCAAAGTTCACGCAACCATTATACCATAACTAATGCACAACACCTTCTCTGTATCAGGTGAGGTAAATATTCAAACATGTCTGAGCATGCATGAATTGCAAATAGAAAATGAAAATATCTAGAGCAAAATTTTGCTTTTGGGGCTTAAGGTTGCACAGAAAATGGAAAATGTTTCTCGCCCTTCTGCAAACATAATTCATTCAACATAATTTCATCGGAATCGTATGATAAATTGCTTTGAACATTTTTCATGTATTCTGTGATTATATGCATGTATAAGACTTTTATTGCAAATTAATTGGCGCACTAAGAAAAACATGATTAGGTAATGTAATAATACTTACTTACCTACAGAAAAGCGCCTGATTAATTCTTCAAAGAGATATCTACATATCTCTCCAAAAATCATGTATTTTTACCCTTAAAAATTGGCATTCAATCAGCATCACTAGCAGTACGCAGTGAAAAAAGTGTTTCTGATCTTTTTGATTATTTCAAATAATGACAGAATGACAGGAATTTAGTACCTTTGGGAGGATCATGTTTACTTTGCAGAAATATGCACTTTCAATCATATTACAAAATTTAATTTCAAATACAAGTTTCCATGTTGTATAAGGCATGTAGGTACTAATACTAATCCAGTAATATTATGTTTATTCAATAGCCCAGTTACTACTTATTTTGACTAAAACGCACAAGCTTACATATTTTTTGACGCGTGGTCTATTTACAGCTAAGCATTTTATCATTAATTGCACTGCATTTTTATTGTTTTTTTATTGATTGTACCTTACTAAATATTTATGTAATTTCATTGCGTAAGTTGAAATTGTGATAATACCTACATAATTATTATAGCAAACACCAATATAATTAATCAGGCTGAAAAATTAATGTCCATCATTCCTCTTTGCATTCCATGACCGTGATATTTGATCTCGTCTGGAGTGTAGAACATTTTGTTGGTTGGCATTTCATCTGGAGCTTCAAGTCCAGAAGGAACGGCATGGACGTACATTCCTGGTTCTTGTCCTCTTGACCAAATCACATGCATGTCACCGGAAATTGAATGGTCGGCTTGATCTATGGCCCACATTTTCTTACTGAATATCAAAGTCGTTTTACCGTTCATTTCCCAACCTGTTGCTGAACTACAGAGAAAAATTTTAAGTCAACTTTGAGTAATGTTTAGAATTCAAATCTTGACAGATGTGTCAATGTGAGTTTGCTGCATAGGGATGCTGAATTGCTCATAAAAACTAAGTTATTAAGCACACTATTCACCTTATGTCATCCCAACCGCCCCAGATTTCGTCTAAACGAGGAGTGGACTGGTCCCTCGTATAATAATCTCGAATTCTGGAAAACATTCCTCTAGCGGCTCCGATAGTAATATCTGCGCAGTCCATTGCATGAAAAGTTCCTTTAATTGGAGCGTACTTGAGTTCAATTAATAGATACTGTTAATTAATGTGAGCTACTGACTACCAAAGCAAAATGGAACTACAAGTATGGATACTTTCAAGAGTTTAATTCATACAATATTAAGGATTACGACTAATTACGATCTACGAGAAGAAAATTTGTGTTGCAATTTATAAATGTTAAGAATATGAATATTATCAAATTAACTTACAGCCGAATCCCTAACGTGTCTATGCATTTGTTGGCCCATCATTGGTGAATTGGCCATTCGGACAGTATGGTTATGATTTGCTGAAGGATGAGATTTAGTCATCCAGTTCTGCATTGGAGACATCATATTGGACATCATATTGCCACCCCTGCATGGAATTTATTAGGAAAGGAGAAATTGTGTGAGACTTCGATGATTAATGTTATTGCATCCAAATGGATAGTTGTATTGTGCCTGATATCTCGAGCCAAGTGTATAAACAGAAATCATGAAACTTACATCATTGTCTCGTCAATGGCAGGAAACTGTTTGCATGATTCATCCATAGATTTGGGTCGCATCCCTAAGGCTCCGAAAGAAGTTCCCATTATCTCCATTACAAATTCTATCTCATTCATCTGCTCCATTGCAGCAGGAATCATCTGAATTAAATGCAATTACTTTAAAGAATATATGCCCCATTTCATGCAACACTCGAAGGGATAAAACAATAAACAAACCAAACAGAGAGAAAGTGTGATATTATAGGTAATAAAATTAGTAAATTAGTATTTACGACTACAAATAAATAATTATCATAATGTATCATTAAGAGGTACCCTGTAGTAGAGGCTGACTTTATCGTTCAACATCTTCATTTTATACATCGAGTGATCAAGGGTTAGATATGAGGGGAGCATAGCCATGTTGTGCATTAAGCATTTCGCTCCGTGAAAGCCCGGGGCGCAGAAACATTGGCGAGACGGGTAATTAGTACCTCCAATATATATACATACACCGTTACCACTACAGTCCATGTCTATTACCAAAAAATTGCAAAACGAAATCAAGAATCTGTTTTACAAGAACATTTCCTTAAATTACTATTAAGTTACCACAATTAAATGAATATACGATTACTTTGGTTCATTAGTTTAAAAGTGTAATTATTATGGGATAATCTTGGCTTACCAGAATCACATTCTTCTTCATACTGGCATAAAGGACCTGAGAATCCTGTGCGTACATAATATTAGCTTATTTAATCTAGGTATTATAATTCATAAATATATCTACCAAAATATGCAAACAGTCTGAATCAGGTAACTAGACAATTCAGTTTTCCAGCATTATTTTATGCTTTAACGTAAATATATGTGTCCAATCTCAGAGCAACTGTAGTGTGCCTATAGAATTTGTTACTTAAGTAGTTCACATTAATAATAATTTACCTTTGTAGCAATAACAAAAGGTTCCCTCAGCCGTCCCACGCCCATTGCAATTGTTGTTAAACATTCTTTTGTCAATTATATCCACATCAGCACAACTTTGGTAGTGGTAAGTCTCCCCGAATTCTATAGCTTGGCGAACTAAACGCACAATGCAATCTGAACAAGGCATTTCTGGTATCTGAACCACATGGGACTGTGCTCTGTATTATATCATTTTAATTACGAAGATTAATTTTTAATTGCTTGGATAGTACTCGTTAAATAAAGCTTTGCATGACAAATTACGTTGGATTCCCCATAACGTATTCTTTTCCTCCGTCTAATAGAGTAAGGTTGGCTATCATCTTGTAGTTTCTATCCAGCAACTCAAGTCGATATCCTCCCTATTAAGATACGTACATATAAATATACGATTCCAGCTATAACTATAGGTAAGTCTTGAAAATGACTTCTCAAGAAATGAATTTTAAATGCTATGCTAATTAATACCCTATGAGGATAGGCCATGCTCCAAGTGAAATTCATGTACATCCCAGTAGGAATAGATGTCTTAATCCAACCTAACACAATCAGCATGCAAAATTAATTTTAATTTAAATCATTAGAAAATACACCCAAGATATAAATTATTAGCACATTTAATCAAAATTCCTTAAATATTTAGCACAAAGGTAGCAA
>JABASI010004684.1:0-13611 GCA_019776505.1 Tomocerus nigrus | reverse complement strand
AATTCAAAACAATATTTATTATGATAACTAATGGCCATTTTGAGCATAAAAAACTTTTAAATGTAACCTATAATTGCTTTTTTTACAATTTACTAAAAATTGTATGAAAGGCAAAAGGTCCTTAGGTTCAATATGGTCCTACCTTCTTAGTGATGTGTTTTCAATGCATATGGGCTCACCATTGACAATGAAAAATATGACAGTTATGCTAACAATTGCACGCACTTAGATAGGATATGATAATAATGTGGGAAAATGTATGATGAGCAATGACGATCGAACTTCTACAGTTCTACTTCCATTCACGCAATTCTAAGTGGATATTCTATTCTTATACAGTGTAGAGCATATTTGTGAACATAATAACATTTTAACTGTTTGCACATGAGTTCCTTAGCCAGTTTGGCATAAAGCAAAGAAATGTTTTGAAATTAACTGTCACATCCGGTCGAATGGTTTAGAAGGGGATACGAAGACGGCAGTGTATGTAACTCTTGCCTAATGATGCCACAAGTGAGAAACAGTTGCCTTTTGAACCACTACTTTTGCACATTGTTGTTATTGCAAACTTTTGGGGTGTGACGAACTCTCCCTTAGTCCTCACACTATCCCTCCACTACTTCCCAATAGACTCAAGAAAACTAAACAAAAATCTCTTGCAACTTATTTCCCTTGTTTTGTTTCAAGGAATACATACAGCGACTCAATTCTAGTTAGGTGTCCTTAAGTTTTTGTTAAATCTGTGTCAACGTGACTAACATGGATTTTGTTTGCTTTCACTAAAAGTTTTTAATTAAAAATCATGCTCTTTTCAGTCTGTTTTCCTTTCAGCATCACTTCATCTCATTCGGCGGATGTTATGAATGTAACGCTTCGTTAAAGTTCATTTGCACAGAGCAAATAATTGGTAGCATATAATTAGTTTCATTATTAAACCGTTATTGCTTAAAACCACATCTAAGTCATTTCTTACCCTACTTTTACATTTATTTGCGTAGTTGCATATATAAAATTTTATTATTACATACATTTACTCTAATTTATTTGCACGTTCTACGCCACACATTTTAATTATATTTCAATATAATTAACACCATGTAGGAAGGCAGATTGAGTGTATTCCTAATTTTTCAAAAATCCGCTAACTTAAAAGTGCAATCAATTTTATTGCAACAGCTATTACAGTGATCATGTTGTCATTGGAATTTGAAACTATTGAACATAGACTCGGGGAAGACAATAAATTGCTACGCATTGTTCTTTGCTAAAGAGTACTAACGTACTGGTAGATGGTATAAAGATTAGAACTCGCACTGCTTATGTGCAGGTGCCTACGCGAGTGTTTGAAAGGAATGGCACCTATAGGGATGGCAATTTAAGCAAAAATTGAAAGACGCAATGGGAGATTTGTTTTGCTATAGATTTTATACATGTTTAGAATTTAGTTTCTGTGTGCTAAGCAGAAATCAAGTTACCTACCTACATAAAATGTATTTAACTATGTATAGCTTGCGTAATATATAAATAGGCTCGTTGTGTCATGTTATGAAAATAATTAGATGTAAGTATCTACATATAGAAAGAGAAAAAGGATGACAAAGCAAAAGCAAATCAAAGTTTACATATCTCTGTGTGTTTAAGTATAAGTTGAAGTGAGTCAACCTGACAAAAGTATTGTCTTGCAATATATAAATTTTATTAGCCTAAAAGCAAACTACTAAATACGTGTTAAAAGTTAGCTTACTAGACATCATAATAGAAATGTGAAGGAATGACATTCTTCCACCCTCTTAGTCTTAGCACAATAAATCTTTACTCTGCCTTTAATTTATTGTTAGCCAGGTGCATTTAGAAAAATAGAGAATTACTTTGTATGTTGTAGTATCCATTGTTGACTATATATTTCCAGGCTGTGTAAGATAACAATTGTTTAAAGATGCTTCGGGTATTTCCAAAACTTACATTACATAAAGTTGATAAATGTACACATAATCTAAAGACATCTATAGTTGCTAATGAAATAGAGCACGATATAGTAAAATGTCAAGAGGGTACATAAATACCTTGGATTTATAAACATGCTCTAGAATTCGAATACAAAGGATTTTGATGATATGACATCTCTTTCTAACTAAGGCGTATCTTCATGGTGGTACTAAGGAATTATGTCTTTTCAGATGTTGCTTGTCAGTTAGCAATAGACGATGATATTTTTTTAAGAAGGCAAAGCATCTTCTAATGCCACACAAGCCAACGCATCGCTAACTCGCAAAGGATTTTATATCAAAGCAAAGTTGACACTGTGCGTTTTGTGTTGATTGTTGAATGAAATGTAAAGAAGGGAAATACTTAGAAGCGCTGTCAGCAGCCATTATAGTATTATTACCATTTCACATAATACTATGTTTGCATTATTTCCATCATTATTATGTACGAGCAGCAAATGGAAAATGGAACTTTAGCCACTGTAGTGAGCAGGAATTTAATTTAATTTATTTCTTCGTCTTCTGCCCCTTCATTTGTCTACATTGTTGATATTTTTTATGGAGTACCTACTGCCTACGTTGATTATTAGACAGCCTCCCTCTTCAAAGCGGTTTAGTTCAGCTACCCACAAAACTCTTGCTAATTTGCAATAGAGATTTCCCTTTAGCCTAATAAACTATACATTGAAATGACACAAGTAGCATTTTAAAATTATAGTCATAATGTGTAGACTTACAAAAGTTACCTTTGTATAACCTTCGTGTCTTCTTCGAAGTCTTCAGTAGCTCAGAACACAAATGACTTGCTATCTTAGATTATTAGAGGAACTTTGCTCTTAAGAGATCCTCCCTCAACGCAATAAATTATTCAATTTTATTATACAATTGCACACATCCTACTGAGCCAACAATATTATTGAGCCACTCCCGTACCTTACCGTTACACTTTTTTATACGTAACCATACTGAGCATTATAGATTCTCCATAAACTACAAATTAACGTCTGTATTTTTTGAATGTTGTATGCCTCATTTTAATTATACACAATCATCTATAAAAAGTTAAAGTTTGATGATTAGATATGTCAGCTGCAAGCATGAATACATAGTGCCAGGAATAGGGCAGCTTAGCAATAAATCTTTCTTAATTGCAAATATCAAACTAACAAAAACAAAAATATTAAACTTCAATTTCTTTGATTTGAATTTCTAAGTTTCAGAACGTGGAGTTGGTAATTATCGTATGTGGAGTTTATGAATGGAGTTATGCGACTTATCATAAACATATGGAGATTATATCAACTTTGAGTGCTCTATCTTTTGGTTTTTTACGGATGTCAATTATCTGTGCATGCCAAGTCAGTGGAAGACATTGTGCTTCCTGACTTCATAAAACTAGCAATATTCATAAAAAGAGAAGCGCTGCTTTAAACGGTATATAAAGATAATAGCCAGTTTTATGAGGGACAGAGAGAAGCAGCCCGAATGTGGAGCAGCCGGTATTCGGGAAGGTTAGTATTTACAAAGAGGATTTCCTTTAGTTCATTCATGAGTTCATAAACAGTAGCCGATGCGCTACCTTACACTACACTAGTAGTAAAGATAGTATTTTATGGTGTGTCTAATGTAGTAACATTTTTCAACTGACATGACAAGCACCAATATGAAAGATATGAGTATAAATTATGAATATAGACAACCGTAGGCATGCAGATCCCGAATGAGCACCGGATGTTCTTCCGGAGGAAACATAGTAAGCCCTGCTTGCCGATTTCTTTTTCGTTTCAGAAATAGATACAACTTTTTTACGAGATGAACTTAGATCGTGCTTTAGCACGTGAACCAACGGGTGAGGGAAGTAGAAATCTCAGTTTACACATATGTAGATTACATGATTCTACATCTTCATACTATGCAATCGTTTTGTTCTCAGACTAAAGCCAGAAAAGCTCAAGTAAGAGTAATGGATGAACATAACTCAAATTACTACGGATGCGGGATGATTTTCATTTTGCTGACATTAAATAAAAGGACGGAAATTGTCTTTACGAAAACTTACAATAAAAGTACGGGTTAATCGAAGTAATGTCGAGGATTAAATCTATATATTCGACACATTTTGAGGAAGTGAATCTACAATGAATGTAAATTATTTATATATCAGGGACTACTATAATACAAATGATGTCTAGATGCACGAAAATAGAATTCATTAGTATTTTCATAATTTATTGTCTCAGCAATTTCCAACCAGCATTATTACGTAGCGTTAGCGTAGTAATAGATCGTTTCAGTCCGTCTGTATAGCAGTCCATCCGGCAGTGTGACACGATTTTTGGTTCGTCACTGCTCAAGAACGGATGAAGATAAAATGTTGAAACTTTCTGTGTGTGGTCTTGGGGTCAATACGATGTTACAGTTCGAAGATGAAGTCAATCCGTAACCTTTGACCTACATAGTGAGCAGATGACTGCTAGCTCAATGGTTAAATGAATGTAGAATAGTGTAGGAGTACTCTACTGATCAGTGACTACATAGTGTACGTAGTGAGGAGCGAGAGTTTGAATGAATATGGAGGGTGGTGTGTGGAGTAGCATGCATACGTGTGTTTGATCATTTAAGTATTTGATACCAACGCTACGTGTCTAAGTGTTTGTCCAAAGTTTATTTATTAATTGGCTTTATTTCTTTCGAATATCCATTATTTGCAGATTTGATGTCTTTCCCAACCAGGATCATTATAATAATAAATTATTTGCGTAGATTGTGGAGATTGGCCTGCAGTTGCAGTAAATCTTTAGTTGCAGTAAATCTTTAGCTAAACTTGTCAAGAGGCACAGGAGGGCAAGTCATTGGTGTATGCCCTCTTGTGTGTGTTGGTAATTGCATTCTGTTTGGCTAACCTTCGATAAGAGTTTGAATCTAAGGTGTAGGGGGCTGTTACTCCAAGAGAAAATCTCAGAAAGTTACTCAAGGACGAAGGCTAGGCTAGCCTCCTTCCTATTTCTCATCACTCTTGCAACCACATCTTTGTTGTACATAGGAGATACTGTGAGAATTGTCGGGTGAGATAAGGAAGAAGAACTGGAGTAGGTACCTATGTTGCTATGCTAGCTTTTCCTTGAACAAGGCTGCTCAGATTTTACACGCTCCACAAAAAATACATGCACAACAGTGGAGCACATGAGTATCATATTGTGTTGGAAATGGCTGACTGTTGTTTATACACTTAAGATTTGAGCTTGGTATCAGGTAGAGCTTATCATACAAATTCTTAACAGCAGACTACACAACTTGACTGACCTGTACACTACACCTATCTCTACCTCGTTTTCCTTTCAGCTATGATTTCCTCGCACCGAGTGCACTTACCTGAGGATCCAATCAACAGGTAGCAGCCTTGTAGTTCTACTCAGCTTTGTGCTTCTACTGTATCTTCTGCTTGCTACATTACATAATAGCTGTACAGTTATACATTACTCTACAACATTACACTAGTCTTCAACGCTGCATAGTCCTACCTTGTACGTACGGCAAAAACTGTATAGATTTTGAGATTTATCATGAATTGTGAATTTTAAAATTTGATAAATATTTTCGTTACAATTATCGTTTACAAATCAGCAGTCCAATTTTTTTCAAAAGACCCACCACAAAATCATAATGATCTTAGTTGAGCATTATAGTAATAATTAATGATCAGTGATCACGTAAAGGTAATTTAATGCATGCGACATTCCAGTTAGTTCAGTTAGTTTTACTTTAGATTTCCAGACTGCTAAGTGGTTAAGTACCTACTATAGTAGGTATAGTAGTTAATTTATAAATTCCCTCAATACAGTTAGATTGGAAAAAAAACACAAATGATGGTTTCCATACAATGATGATATTCATTTCTAATCCAAACAGAAGAAGTGCTAAGATTCTTTGATTCTGAGAGAGCTGTCCATATTTTAATAATTAATTAATATATTATTATGATTATGCTGTCCATATATATTATGATGCATTGATGAATTTTTATTTTTTAATGTCATATTTGAATTTCACAATTTTATTTCTTCAGCGTTAAATAAAATTAGAGTGCTATAAAGTGTAGATTGTAAAGTAGATTGCATGTATGAATGTAAGCTGTAGAAGCAAATTAAAACTATGGAGTGAAGTGGTTCATAACGGCGAATCATAAATGATTTCTTTACCTTTGACACGGGGAAAACAAAGCAGGGTCTTCAATGTATTCTCATTGGTTAGCATATATCAATAGTGTTGATTTGCACATAAATCTCTTGGTTTTATTGAGACGATAGAAAAGTGAGTGCGTTAAATGTGTTTGTTGTTTTGTTTGTGGCGCTGTGGAGTAAAAGCAATTTAGTTTAAAGCCTGCGTTTCAACAACATCCAGTGAGTGAGAACAATAAACAAATGAAGCTCTTGGTTGTTGGACTAACTTGACTTAATGTAATCACCATCAACAACACCAGAAGAGCTAGAGCATAGGCAGGGTCTGCTTGCAAGACTGAAAATGCAATATCTATCTATATGCATAATATGCCAATGAGTAAAACAGCAGGCTCACATTTTATAAACTGTTAAAGCTGAGCAAGTCAAGTAGTTGCAAACTTATTTGATAACTTGGAAAGAATAATCACTTGGCATAAAAAAAGCTGATTTACAATTTATTGTAGCGGTCAATAATTGGTTAGAAGTGTACGGTGGAGATTATGTGGCATAATAAGTAAGGGCATATTCATAAGTATGTTCTCCGCAGACAATTCAACTGAAATGATACTAATAAAGTCTACATAAGTTACGATCTGCTTCAGACTAAGATGATCTCATTGTCTATGCAGGCAAAAACAGATTTTACTAACCATTTTACTACTGCACTTAAAACGATAACCTTTTGTTTTTGATATAATTATGCAGATATACATATACTTAGCGCACAAAATGAATCATGGGCCAAATCCTTTTTTTCACACTTTACAAAATCAACAAGACAAAAAGTTGCACACAAAACATATAGAAAATATTTCACTCAAAAACTTTTGTTATTATTGTAAGGGAAAATTATGATTTCTTATAAGACATGAGTACCTATACCTAAGATGTTAATAATTTTTATTGAAGTAGTATTATGAATTTGTGCATAACATTAAAATAGTTGACTTGTGTAAGTTGTGTATTATAAAAGTTGTGTGTAGTTGAGAGGAGATGTGTTGTTGGGTTACTTTTCTCCTTGTTTGCCTCTTAAATAAGTTAAGCTGAGCTGACGCTGTCGTGTCGCCATTCTTCTGCATCTCATGCTATTAAGCATATAATAATATTTGTATTGTTGTAGTTAGAGTTGAAGATTATGGCATGAGGTTCTGTATGTTTCGATATTGTCTGTGTGTGTGGATTACGAAGAAGTAAGGCTGTGACGCTGCTTCTCACACACCAAACAAAACAATCAGTCAGAAGATTTGAGAGTTGAGCTCATCGTCAATCAGTCAGTTGATATGATATCCAGGAATCTTTTCTCATCCTGATTCCTACATGCACAACGAAGGATCTTGCTCTTCTTCTTATGATCAACTAGTATAGCTGTGCACAGCAAAGACATTGAGCATTAGCGTGCAAGTAGCCAGTTTTCCCAGGCAGAGAAACAAGTTCTTCTGATGTGCCAAGTCCTCATCGTCAACTGGCAGTAAATGAAGGAAAGCAATGAGAGACATTTACATTCAGCTTGCAAATTCATTATTGTTTTTTTCTACTGGAGCGTTTGAACTTTTGCGACGATTTACAGCATCAAGAAATTTAGACATTTTCAACATCTCTCTCCTTATGCTCCCTCACCTTATCCCATGAGATACTAGTGCAAATATTTTCTGCCTGCTCGCACTCTCTTTGCTTTACTTTGTTAATTCGCTCAATGCATTCCTTCTGAGAGCAAATTCATGCCAATCCACTTTAACTTCATTTCATTATTATTACATTATCATTCATTATAATATTATTTCAATGAATGCAATTTAACTCTTAAGCACTTGTCCGTTCTTTGTACATATGTTTTTAAATATTATACTATCTGCTCTGACTAGAAAGCTACTAGAAATATACAGACAGTTACATTTAAGAGCTACATGTAAAATGTGCCTACCTGTAATTGCAATTTTTATATACGTCTTTTCAAAAGATTCACCTATTGGCAATTATTTATTCTAGAATGGTAAGTTTTACTAGCATGTCTCGTCCACTTAACTTTTAGCTGATGTTACATAACGTATTAGCTATTTATTGTTATTCTTTGTTCTGTTGTGGATAATTTAATGGCTTTTCACATAGCAGGAATATTTTCACGTAAATATTTTTCCAATTCCTGATTTTCTTGCCATTATATTAGTCCTAGTCCTAAATAGTAAAGTGCCGGGACAAGGTGCAAAAAATTACAAGCTGGTCAAGTGAGATCCTACTTATGTTAGAAACGTGTAATTTGCACACTAGTAATAGGACAATAGGAGACACACATAAAATAACTAATGAGAATGTGTAGAATTTTTGCTAGGAGTATAGCGTGAAAAGAAGTTGCAGTTTACAGATGGAATTTTTTATTAGTAGCTACAGATAATAGCCGCGCTCGCATAAAATGCACCGCTTTCTGCATTATGCAATGAATACATAATGAAGGAAATGAACTGTGAGATGATGAGTGAGCGAGCGACAGGCACACTTTACTTTAATACGGTTTTATTAGATTAGATACATTACATTTATTCTTACCATTAGTTCTGCCTACACACAATAGTTTTATTCATACTTCATACCTACATGTATTTTATATTCCTTGCACTAATGACTGATGATAGCTTGTTATGTTATGTTTCGATTAAACGCATACTTCTGCATATTCATCTGAACCGGAATCTTCTTATTTTATTTTTATTGCCTTATATTGCTAATAGTATTTCACCTTTTCTGTTACAAGCCCGTCTATGTACCCTGGGCGGTCACATCATTTAAAAAATCTAACAATAGTGACATTAATAAAAAATAAAGTAAAACCCCCAAATTAAGGCATCTAGCTTGTATAGGAGTTGCATAATTAGGCTCCTCCCACAGTCCACAATGTGGCGCTTTTCTTTCCTCTCGCTCGCGCAAGGCTGTTAGGATTTTTGCATGATTTTTGCAATGAAAGTAAGTGAATGTAGGGTACTACTCATAAAGCAGTATTTTTGGCCGCCAACACACTCAAAGATTGCATAATTATTAGTATGAGGGGAATGCATTGTCCTGCTTATGAAATAGTTATTTGTCGAGACCGTTCTGACGGCTAAGTGACCCGTACATATTTCTGTGCCTCTTCCCATTAGAATAAAATAGTGTTATCCACCTGTATATACTGCAGATACTTACATGGCATACATAATACATCATCTCGCCCTACAAAATCCCATTACATTTAATGCAAAAGCTCTCTTTAAGGAAACTATACAATGTCCAATCATCTGAATGAAATTGTTGGCAAACCACAAAGAGATGTAGCTATAAAAAGTACCTTCCACTATATAGGCACCGCACTTGTTGTGTACACACAAATCACAGTTATAACACAAAGAGTGTATTACAATTTGCACACTACACAAGTCGGCATTCAGTTAAAGGATAATAAAATACAATAATGTACGTATAAATGTTGTGTGCATAGCTATTGGATATATTTTAGGGTTGTGGTTTTGTTGTGGTGTAAGCCATTGGAGTAATTGATGAGCAATTTGGGAGCTGTCCAAGACTTTCTTACATATGTTTAATCAAACTAGAAGAAGCAGGATCTGGATCATTTATGGCATTCATTTTTAGGATTTGATTCGAATTTGATGCATGAAGATAATAATTGGTTATTATAACGGTTCGCATACAACTTAACAATGTCTTATTAGAGAGGAGAACGACAGAATAATGTCAGGAGAATAGGCGACCAAGACTTAAATGCTCAACTGTAACCAACTCACTCAGACATAATGTAAGCCATATCAAAAATATGTTGTTGCAGATGAAGCAAATACACTTGGACTCTGTCTCAACTTCGTAATGTTGATAAGTGAGGGTCGCCGGTCGGTAGGCGAGCGAGGAGAATGATATGAAATCACTTTTACACAGTGTGGAGGAACTATGCATATAGATTTTAACTACAGCCCACAGTTTTATGTATAACTTGTCTAATAAAATACGTGGCGACGGTTAGTCTTCATCCTAATGATTTTATTGTCATGCATGTCTGTCTTGCTTTCAATAAATTTTAACCTTTATTACCCAGTTACTTCAGCTTCATCTTACGTATTTCAATTACTAAGTCTCTGGTACGATGTACTTGTACTAGTAGTACCTACTTAACTACTACCGACTCGACTACTCCATCCATAAGCTATTTTACTGAATTTATCTAACCATTTCACCTGACATATGTTTTTACTGAGGTATTACTTGTGTATTTACATGACCACAAAGATCTACCGTCCTTTTAACACCTTTTCTTTGAAAATTTTAAACGATCATTGCTCCTCTAGTCTAGTCTACAAATAATGCATAAAAATTGTTTAAAAGGAGGAAAAAATAGTTCATGCGTGCAGCTGTATAATGAAAACAGACCTGAGAAAAGAATTTCTCAATGAAAGTTAAATTACGAAACTTTACTTACTTTTACTTTACAAGTAAAATACTTGATTCAGAACAAAAATAGCCTATATTTTTGTGAATGAAAAACAACTCAAGGCTAGATAGCAATAAAACATTTGTGGTATTAAACCAAATCGGTTTAAAACCCCAAATATTTTATTTCTACATAGCTTTCGGTTCATCGGTTGTTTTTCATTCAGAAATCACCAATGCAGGTGAATAAAAACCATTTAAAGTGCTTTTATAGCAATGCAGGTCAATAATTTCAACCATTTAAATTTGTGCTTATTATAGCAACGCAGGTCAATCATTTCAACCATTTAAATTTGTGCTTATTATAGCAACGCAGGTCAATCATTTCAACTATTTAAATTTGTGCTTTTTATAGCAATGCAGGTCAATAATTTCAACCATTTTGTGCTTTTTATAGCAATACAGGTTAATAATTCAAACCATTTTTTGTGCCTTTTGTTATACCAATGCAGGTGAATACTAATTTAAACCATTTCAATTTGTGTCTTGTATACCAAGGCAGATGTAGTAGATCTAAAATGCTATATTTACTCTGTGGCAGGTAATAATGTCGTATATAATGTCATAATTTCATAATAGAGATACTTACTCCTTAACGGATTATATTGCCAGAAAAATATTTGTGATTAATGTTCCAGTGTGGAGGTCCTGGAGGTAGCATGTGCAAATAATCCACTAAATCTAAGTTGACACAATGTTTTCTTCCTTATCTCAAGTAACATGTTGCGTATATTTATGTAGGCATTACGAGGCAACTTAGGTCATACAGTCTATTACATGTAAACAGAAGTAAAAATAATCGTATATTCTGTAAATGATACTGAACTCTACACTGTACATAGAATACCGAGAAAGAACAATGTTATCACTTCCTAGTATCTATATTAAACAGAGTTGAGATTTGAAAACAGAAAAATATATTTGCGTTGGAAATATTTGAAGATAAGTAATAATTTTGTGTGCTGTGTTTTGTTTATTACTGTTTCTGTAGAAGAAGACGATAAGGAGAACTTCTTAGTGCACATGTACGTAGTAGTAGTGTAAGTGTAAGTAAGTGCGTTTTGTCTTTATAGTAGTAGTAAGAATTGAGTTAGGGCAACTTAACCTTTCTTCAGACATGACATAATAATATTACGCTTTTTTTCGAATCAGTCGTGCTCAGTCCTCATATTGCACAAAGTGTCAACTCTCTCAGCAGCTAGACAGCCTATTTATTTGTGCTGCATGAGCGCAAATCTGTAAGCAACACTTATATAGTACATTTATATCTAATCCTGTAGAGATCTAATAGTATAGTATTATGTGTAGATGTGTCATAATACGATTAAATGCTGACTAAGCATCCTAGATTAAGGATTTATATATACTAATCTGTAGTTATTATTATTATTTATAGCGGCTATGTTTATATCGACTATTGTGAGAAGACATAAAGACTCAAGTTTCGACTTTCGACTATTAAAGCAAATAGCAACATGTACAGATATTGAATAAGAGGGAGACTGTACCTATATGTATTAATGTAGTTGCTAACTCTTTGCATTGTTAAGTTCATTAGTGATTTGTTGTTAGAATAGAGTGGACGGTTAAAGACGTCTGGACATTAATTAAACTTGAGACAGACTGACTCAATATTTATAGTCCGTCTCCTGAACTTGCTATAATATTATTATCTTTGAGCATCTTCTTCTACCTAAGTACCTAAGTGGATAGGCAGAAAATCATTTTGCTAACTACAGAAAAGCAAAAGAAGAGTTGAGAAGATTTTGAGATGGAAGATAAGAGCTGAGCGCTAGCTCTGTCTTTTTTCCCATTTGTTTGTGCTAAATAGCAATGAGTGAATGTATTTATTTATCTTTGTATCTATTGTGTAGTAGTGCAGTGCAATAAGTGTACTGTTCATTGCCATTGCCACGATCATTAGTATTAGATATAGGTAGTGCGATAGAAGAAGAAGAAGATGGAAATAGTTGTTTGGCCAGAAGCTTAAATTCTGTTGAAAACAATAGAGCACCAGAACACAAGTTACAAGCTCAATAATAATAATTGCACATCCATTCCATGTTCAAATNAAGAAGATGGAAATAGTTGTTTGGCCAGAAGCTTAAATTCTGTTGAAAACAATAGAGCACCAGAACACAAGTTACAAGCTCAATAATAATAATTGCACATCCATTCCATGTTCAAATGAATGTAATGCACAGAGGTGAACTTGCAACTTGCAACTCGCCTTGGCACTAAACTGAGTAAAACAAGTGAGTTGTTTATGATGGCTTTGCCATTGGGATTTTTGCAACTAACTATAAGTACTTGACTTACTAAAGAATTCAAAGTACATTTTGTATTATTAGTCAATGTGCACTGATGATACTTAGCTGACCAGTCAGACATTGTAAATAACAACGTGCAATACAGTAGAAGATTTTGAATTTTGCATTCTGTAAACTGCAAGTACAGAGATACATGACGATGTGGTGATAATCTACTAAGGATCACTACTTGCATTTTGCTACTTACCTACCGCGGTGGGATTTTTGCAACATGGGATGTGGCAAACAATAATAATGTAAAGAACCGGAATGTGCCATAAGAAAAGAAGCACCTTGTACATACACAGAAATTCAAATATGAATTTACCTTGCGTGTGTCTACGTGAATAATTTCAGACTCTTTGCCATTAGTTTTCTAGTTTCTGTGTGTGGTGACTTAACCTCAGTGTGTATGAATATTGAAAAATGTTCATTGACTTTATTTCTCTCTTCCTAGACATCCAATAAATGTCTATATAGTAGGTTTTCTCTTGCTATTTTCTATCAATAATAACCAGTCTATATGTATGGGAAAGATTATTAATCTTTCTTCATTCAGTTTCAGTACCTACTCAATTGCTAACTAATGTTTTTCTGAAGTGAAGGTAAGTTGACTCAAGTTTTTATTCC
>JABASI010004683.1:0-13611 GCA_019776505.1 Tomocerus nigrus | reverse complement strand
CACTCCGTAACACCCCGTAACACCCCGTAACACTCCGTAACACACAGGAGTGTGACGGGGTGTTACGGGGTGTTACGGGGTGTTACGTAACGCCGGGCGGCTCTGCCTAAATACGGTCGGAAATAGGAAAACTAAGAAATTTACAAGTTTTGCTAAAAAAGGATTATTATGTTTCTTAAGTCCGTGCTGATAAGAGTATATCTGTAAGGTAGCTAATAGTCTCAGAGGAAGTGGGAGTGAGTTAGATACCTCGTCGTAGAATGGCATGACTTTGGGCATCAGCGAGGCAAAAAACCAAAGAGCAGCTGAGGAGACGGAGTTGAGGACGCCTGCATTAGTGTTGATGTCGTAACCCGAATAGAAACCTGAGGTAAGTGGCCTGAGTCCGTAATTTGACATTATTGGCTCTCCCAGAACAACTGGAAGAAATTCGTTATACGTGATATGCTGGATCTCAGCAGCGACGATTCGACGAGCCTCTTGAAATAGAATATCGTCGGACCAGTGCGGATTAACCAGAAACAACTGTCTGGCTAAACGATTATGTTCCCGAAGCCATAAAGTATGGAGGGCTGCCAAGCCGAGATGCTCGTTTAGCCTATCGTCACCCGCCTTGAAGCATCTGTCATTAAAAATAATTGCAGGTTAACCAAAAGAACATAAAGATCTGCGAATATTTCGATAATTCCCGGCATGTAGGAAAAATGTCCATAAATTGTTGCATTTCATATCTTGGAAGTTCTTGGTGTCTTGTACAAATAGTGTTACCAAAAGTAGATATCTAATTTATATATCTATGCAGGAGAAAAGGATGCAGTGCAATCCACTCATCATATTATTATTATTTGTGTTGTTTGCACTGTTTGCGTTTGAAGAGGGCACAGAGGCTCCATAGTGTGTTTACCAAAGAAAAATGTCATGTGGGTTGTTGTAAGTACGTTATTGAGGAGAAGAATAGATGTAAATAAAAATCGCTACCTGAAGTGTCCAGAACTAGCGCGACAATATTTAGGACTGCTGTCGGAAGGAAGCAGCTCCCCTCCAGGACCAGCCTGAGTTCGTAACAGTCCAGCTTGGTATAGTCGTAACTCCTCAACTTTCTTCCGTGAGTTTCCATAGATGTGAGAGGCGTCGAGGAAACTCGAGACTTGATTTATTTGCTCTCTCGGCCCTAAAAATACAATGAAATATTTAGTTTACACGTCTGCAGAGCCAAATAAAATATCGGTTGGCGACGAGACAACAATAACCTCCGCGATATTCCCACTTACATTTTATTAGATAAATACACAAAAGCTACTTTAACAACTAACATAACATTCATTTTTAACATGGGCAGAAATGAGAATCTTCCAGCAGCAAACAGTCACGCCGAGAACGAACGAAGGAACCTTTAGGTGCTGGGCTGCTGTGCCAATAATATTATTGTTATTATTATTACTACACTACTCTACGCCCTTGCTCCACTCAAATCGAGAACGCATTACACACACAGACACAGCCACTTACTGCCTCTCCAGACTCAAGTGGACCTCGACCGGACATTTTAATCAGTTGCCCATCCACCGTGGCCAATGTTAGCAAACCACGGCCTATTATTACATGAGTGTAGTGTGTGACGGACTATTGACCTACCTAAAGTACATCCGACTCTCGGAGCGGGACTTGAGCGAATGTATTCTTGACAGCGTTCTCCAGCTACTCCGTAATAGGGGTCAGCCTCGGGCAATCTGATTGGGTAGCAGTCTGGATGGAAATTATCAAAGTGCACACTGCAGCATTTGATGGCGGATCCTTGGTGTCCAGAAATTTGCGGCGTGTGAGCAATGTCATGAGAAATAAACTCACCCCACACTGCTGTTAGCGCCATTAAATGAGCATGGGGCTTGTCGGAATCCTTATGAATGCTCAGAGATACAGATCTTCCTGACGGCAGAAAATTCCCATCCCGAGCCATCCGTGGAGTACTCACACCTAATCAAACAACGCATCGTGTAAATACTTATTCGATTCAACAACAACAATAGCAGACTACAAGTAGTTCATTGGCAATACCATAATATTGTACCTAATCGCAATCGCGTATACTGTATACATAGCTATTGCATTTATAGTTAAACGTCACTTCTACTATTGCTCCTTACTTTCGTTTTCCGTATTTATAATTTTTGTAATTAAAATTTCATGCTTCTACATATTTTCCACAAACCAAAACGCTTCAAAAGAAGATATTCATGGGAGATGCTATATTGTTGGTTGTTTTTCTTTATTTCATTATACTTACCCATTTAAAATTGATCCAGAAAGTTAATGCGGAGTTTCCTCAACCTCAAATATTACGGATTCTATAATATTATATCCATATACCGAATCGTGCTGGCATTGACAATGGCATTCAAAAATCATAGCTATTTGTCCTATTTCTATTTAAACACGCAATTAATGATGGCTGATTTCTTAATTGTCTTACTTGGTTCCGAGTTTGTCTTTGCAATTGCATGTCATTTGTAAATAATATATTTAGATTTAGCTATCAGGAGCAATAAAAGAGAATTACTCATTTGCTCACATTATTGTTCTTCTTTTCATGATGTAAGGATAAACTTAATTCAGAAAATATTTACTACATACATGTCTAACTGGAGATAACGGTTGTTTTACTATGTGTTTGTGATTATAAATTCTGCAAACATGCACATATGTACTGATGACGTCTAACATTCAGAACAGGATTTGCAAATAATATATTCCTCATATATACTATAATAGTATATGCATATCCCCGCCATGGTATTATATTATATTACTATGTCACTACTGTACTGTAGTACATGTGCCTATCAAAAATAATAAACAACATCGCCAACACATTGACATGCTCTTTCAGATATGCTACAAACAGTAAAATAAAAGAATGTACAATGTATTAATGCTGAGTATTATGTAAATAGCCATGTGAATGTATAAATCACGTACATACTAGCATTAAAGGTCACTACCTACAATTACCTTCTTGAAAATGTGGCATTTTTTCTCACGGAAGGAACAGTGTTTTCCATGACATTCACTACAAACAAACTATAGACATTAACATTAACTACCTACTCGTGTTATCTTGGATCATCAAATAATTGCATTCACTTGCACTAGAATGTAAATACATGCATAATTAACTATTAACCGCTACACATATTATATTTCCCAGAAACAGGCTACGATACAAAATATGACCACCCACAATTGATTATAATAACAATGCATTCATGAACCAACAAATTGCAAATATCCTTTTTGATTTAACACCAATTACCATAATTGATTGATTTACAGCCACAAGATTCCCATGATACAAAATATTTCATAAGGTATATATAATTCATGATTGTAGATAGTAACTTTAAGAACATTTTGTGCATTTCCGATTTTTGATACGATAACTCGTTCAATAGTTAATATCGGTTTGAAAAAGGGTCCCTTTTACATGCAAATGTCAATAATTCAAATATTCCACACTTTCTTGAGAGGCACACTTACGACCACTTTGTTCAGCATCCACGTTTTGTGCACACTTTTTCCTTATAATAAGCGACGGATTTTCAATTCTTACATCATCTGCACTTGGAAGTTGGAGCAGCAAAATAATAAGGTCTCATGCAATAGTAGTCGGCTATAGGAAATATACATCATCCTTAAAACTTATTTTTAGCATCATACATAATAACATGTACAAGCATAAATAATGGAGTGTGGATGGCGTCTTCTTCATTTTAGGAAAACTGCAGTTTGCTGGCCAATGC
The DNA here is from genome assembly GCA_019776505.1 of Tomocerus nigrus. Taxonomy (NCBI): domain Eukaryota; kingdom Metazoa; phylum Arthropoda; class Collembola; order Entomobryomorpha; family Tomoceridae; genus Tomocerus; species Tomocerus nigrus. Next base: position 9,814 of record JABASI010004683.1, on the reverse strand, counting down.
AATGTTTATACCTGTCAAACAACTTCTAAAGGGCTTCAAATGTACATGCAAATGCAATTATATCGGAAGTTCACACCATAGTATTATATAATGTGGTGAGATATATTATGACACTAAATAATTATGTGCACTTAAGTAATAGAAAGGCGACAGGAAATGCCAATTAAATGCCAATTGTCATTAAACATAAAGAAATGTTGTCTTCTTGTAATTAGAATAAGATACTAATATATTGTGCTAGCAGTGATTGAATGGAGACTTAAATATAGATCGTTAAATATTTCAACGACCTATTATACTTTGACAGAAGCAATAAATGCAACAGTTTTATAATAGTAGGTTACGGAAATGCAATGGCAAATTAACTGCAAGATAAGGATGGCATACTAACTACCGCATAACTCGAATTAGTCCACTCCCTCGATATAATTCACTTTTCAGTGGTGTACTATTGCATTTTCGCGAGAATTTCGCCTCGAACACAACATCACCCTTTTCATAATCCACCCCTGTGAGGTGAATTATTTCGTTGGAGTATTGGTGAAACAATAGTTCACCCTGGAGAACTAATTCGAGTTTTACGGCATGCATTGTTATTTTCATAAACACTTACCGTCTGCATAACTAGGCATTAAGAAACGTAAGTATCTCATGTTGGCTGTTCCCCATCGTGGATGTTGAACATTATTGCAGTATCCATTGTATGCTCGGTACTTCCTCGGTTGGCAGGGAAAGTCCACTTTCAATGGGCATTCGTCATTCAAGCGAGACTTTCGAATGTCCAAGTTGGGAAGGGAATAAACGATTTGTTCCCGACTCAAACCATGTCTGTTAAGCAAAATAATTAATCATCACAAACATAAATTTGTATTTTAGCGACTACCTAGGTGTATCTGCATACGTTATAAACGTTTTTCCGGCTAATTTCTTCCCACTAGCCATTAGTGTTAGGTACTTCTAACTGCTTTTATTTTTAGAAGCTATCTCTACTTGTTTTGTAAATCCCTGAGCAATATGTTACTGTCAGCAAAAGTATCAACTATTGCATAATTTCATCTCTAATTGTGCAGGAATGGTTGAAGGATTTTACAGACATTGCAATAATATTTTCTTTACTTTTACTAATCGTAAGTATGTAAATATGTCGATTAACACAAACAAAGCAGAACGTCATGAGCAAATAAATTCAATACATAACGAAATAAAAGTAAAGCAGTAACAGCCGAAGGCACAATCAGAGTCACCTCGACACAAGTTCATTCTTATTCATAATCAGGTTATGACGTTGTGATTTTGTGAGTGAGTGATGTGTTGCCTGTTGCCCCATTTGAAGATTGGAATCCCAATCCCAAACCACTTTCCATGTTTAGTACAGTACATACAATAGTACAGTCAGAAACCAGAGACTAGGCTACTGCTACTAAGAGTGAAGAGTGTAGGTAGCGTAGGATGAGAAATTCTCACCGCATGCCGCATCCATATCAGTAGCAGGTGCGGTGCGCTATGGAATAGCCTTGATCTTAACTTCATCATTTTTTCTTTCATTGAACAGACAATTGGATGAAGCACAGAAGTACTAACTAACATTTCTAAATAACGGATGCAACCGAAACAATAACCAAAGCAAAGAACAATAAAAACAGTCCAAATCATAACCTTCAATTTCACACGTTATGAATGCCGAGGGCATTTTACTTTTCAAAGTAGAACCGTAGAACACGACTACACGACTCTCCATTGTAAAAGCATGTACATATGAGCAAAAATAAATATCTTTATATACAATTTAGTAATATAGTTGAGACCTGGCACATTTTTAAAAGAGATCGTATTGTTATTTGTCTTACAATTGCATCGAACTATTAAAAATTTTGTCGTGTCTCTTCTTCATGCTTTACATTGATAATCCCTCATTTCCTAAATAAAAACATAACAAATGTCTTTCCAAAAAGCATTCGGCATTCTGCGTCAATATAAATATAATTCGCGTTCGTCGACAATTTTTTTTACAAATCTGGTGTTTTCCAGAGTACATGATGTGATGGTAACGTATGTACTAGGTAGGCATACAGTATACAGCAATTGTTGTTGCTACTTTAACCCAAATTCCAAATATTCTATTGACTTTTATCTTTTTACACGATCTTAATTTCCAGGGATACATTAGGGGCATTGAAAATATTACATTTTTACTGCATTTACAAATAACAGCAGTTGTATTGGGACAGTAAAATATATTAGAAGAAATTAATGTTTCATTTTAAAAATCAACCAAACAATTACTTGGCCATATGAAGTATTATAAATTAACCATAGTATAGATTTATTTCATTTCACAATTTAAGAGTGGGTACAAGTAAAATATTGTCATACATTTTTAATTGTAGGTAATTAAATCGATGTTTAACGTCGTATTAGAGGGAATAAAAATTCTAACGTTTATGACGATAATTTTGCAAAGATAGATCAACTTAATTAAATTATAGAAAGTGAACCAATCCGTAAAGGAATTTTGCAATTTTGGCACCTACATTTTTTTATAAAGAATAAGACCATGCACATTTTCGTCTTACAACTTCGTTGATGTAAATATTATTATGTATTTATTCGAGCTTAAGTGGAGTATGCATAAGGAAACGGTGTAGATATTCGATAATATTTACTACCTACTCGCTCTATAGTCTTAATAGTCTTAATAATCAGTTTAAAGAGGAACTAACTACATAAGAAATCTTAGTCTATTGTTAACTTTCCATTTCAGATACACAGCTACGTAACTACGTGTAGAAATGGATGTCGATGCTGAATGTTACTAGTAATATCTATTAAAAGATTAATACACAGTTCGCCCTTATCCAAGCAGGTTAATTTAAAGGTGGACGATGATATTTTTTCTAGCGCGAGATCAGTACACTGCACATGGTTTATTGTCAGTATTGAAGTATTTTTTTGCAGTTCTAATAAGGAGAGTCTTATGGCAAACACGCCCTTCCTGTAAAATTATAATGACAAATAACCAGGAGAAATCTTTATTGTAGAAGCAGATTACTAATAATGGTATTAAGATGACGAAAATAATATTCCGGATGCAGTGTCATTACTGCTAGAAAAAGAAGATAATTAAATTAAACTGCTTAAAAGCTTAAGCAATTGTCTCTGCCTGCAAGCCTGCTCTGCAAGCATTATGATTGCCTATAAATATGAGACTTTATTCGTTCGTAGCTTACTTCTGAGCCAGTAAACGTGTCGCCTCTTCAGACACCAAAGATATTCTTGACATGTTTTCTGCAACCGGATTAGCTCTATGAGAGGCGGCCATGAACCATGCTGCTGACCCAGGCTGGTGATGAGCTCCTGAAAAAAGATCATTCAATATTGAAGTTCTTAGGAAAAAAAATTAAGACTCAAAACCCAAATCCACGACAGAAAAATGTCTCAGTCATACTTACAACGAAAATAATGGATTTGTCATGGATTGCATATTATAACATAATATGTGATATCATAACCGTAGTGACATTCCTAGGCTGTCCGTAAAATAAATAGCTATAGGCTGTATAGGGATCTTTATCTAAATAAATCAAAACTCCATGTAAAGATGCACATCGTCTTCAACTGTTGAAAATTTTCAATTGTCAATAGTTAACAAATTAATATTAATTTCGAATTTAGGCCCAAAACAATCGACATTTTTAATTAAATTTAAAACAATGAAATATTTATCTGTGGTAAATCTATTTATTACATTTATGCATGGATGTATTGTGCATTCATCATTTCTACTACCGCTACAATTATAGTGATTAAATTTCAATGATGCAGATTTCCTAAATGGGATTATTGACATTCTTATTCGCTATAATATCTAGAAGATACTACATTAAGTAATTAACTATCACATTCACAAGTGTCAGTGAAAAAGCAATATCATTGAATATGCTGCTGATTATTATACAATTTACATTCTCTGAAATGCATAGCTGCATACATGTCTATGTATTTAGTTATTTATAAGTGAGTACCTAGTGTAATATGATGCACTGGTAAATAATGACAATAGTGAAAGTATGAAAGTGCAATTGTGCATGAACATAATAGAGCTTTATATTGAATGCTGAATGCCAATTATTATTAGCCGATTATATCACCTCTGCCGTAATCATACCGTTGCATTGTTAAAAAACGTTGATATAAATTTTTAAATGAAAAGCTAATTAATATAATATTATGTCAATAGAGAACTAACGTATAAAGATAACATCGTAATATGAAGGTGATGAAATATAGGATACAAAAGTTACAATAATTATTAGCTAAAGAGAGATCAATAATCAAAAACAATTTTGTTTTGTATTCGACGCTGGCTGCAATTCAGCGACTCATGCTGATATTTAATAAATCAATTGCTCAACCCTGAACTCGATTTAGGATACTTATGCTAAGCACACAACCCAGTCATACATTTATAAGTGCACAATAATAAATACGTGACATAAAATATAATGTTATGATGTGAAATGTTATAAAGGCAGTTTATGTGAATGGCGAAAGACTAATCAGTTGTCAAATGACTGACAAATGTGTCAATCAATATATGCTCTCAAGAATATGCATAATCAAAGCCTTCAGCTCAATTACAGATAATGTAAATATTGTATGTTGCTGTTGATTTTATGAAAATATCCCTACAGCACACTTCCTAATTCAGGCATTGTTATGCTTTGAGATTTCTTCATGTCAAAAATGTACCTGTGTCTAAATTAAAGTACCTACTTTATTCATCTGGTTAAAGTCTGCGGCTTTAATAAACATTCATGCATTGTCTTCAGCTTACGATATGTAGGTACTACTTATAAGGAAGAAATATGTTTCCCTATTGAGAGCGCATAATTATGCTGACTAATACATTCAGGTACCTTAAACCAAAATTTCCTAATTCTATGATTACGGCACTCTCAGTCATCCTTTAATAAACTATAATTATTAATCACCATCGTAAATTAAATCCGAATCTGACTGAATAATTGTAGGTAGCAAAAGCTAGAAATTTTACATAGCTAACATACATGTATGTATAGTTGAGGGATTATCGCATATCGAAAAACAATTTTAAAATGAGTCAGTGCATTCATTATTTGTCCTTACATTTACATTTCTTATTCCGCGTAATAATATTATTTGCTCATTTTTTGTTTATTATTTGCACTTGCATGCAGGATTTTCTTGGAAGTTTTGGGTTAAGCCTTTAGTTCCATTACTCCTCATTTTTATCGTAGTTGGCCTATGTGTAGATTTATCACTTAGTCCCATTATTACGTCAGCTACAAGCTATTACGAGATTTTATCGCATTAAGTAAATAGTGTATGAATTACCTGGTTAGGGTCTTCAAGTCTACCTTGCCCAATTGCAAATACTCTGACAATGACCATAGAAAGGGATTCTCTGCGATATTAAACGTTGGGAATACACGGTATCATGCCAATGTTGTTATTATCGTGTTATGGCTATGCCATTTCTGTTATGAAACATCAATTTAAATTTATTTCACACGGAAATGCATAGCAAATATTTTTCCTACAGAGAAGAGAGTTGACTACATTATCGTTGTAGCGTACAGCAACCTAGAATACGCACATAATGGTAAAGTAAGCAATATAATACGTAGGTATGTACATACCTATACTTTTGCATATATACGAATACCGTAATTAACTTGACGATGACCTAGTGCATATTAGACAATAATGCAATCTTCTGCTTACCGATTTACGTATTTACTATAGATTATTATTTAACCAATTCCAATTGGCAAGGCTTTACTTAAGGAACACGAGTTTAACAATTGAAAATCACGAACTGCAGCCTACCCACCGTTTTAATATTCTTTGCTATGTAAATGACAATGAAATGCATTCTGAGAATTTAGATATTCTTAAAAGTCACCGCTGCTTATGATTGCAGTAGCTATATTATAAACTCACGTAGGTAAGTATTTATTTCATCGTAAACATGGATAGTCATCGCACTATAGGAAAAACAGTACTTAATGCGCTCTTTTCATTTGTTGGCAATTTGTAAATAGATGGATAAAAAATGGCAAGGTTACTAAGAGTAAAGAGAGAGGCAAATGGCAAAGAAGAATTAAAAAGAAGTATTAACTATTTACATACTGTAAATCAAATCATAAGATAAAGTTGTCTGAGAGAAAAACAAATCTTTTTTCCAGATTAGTACTTCTTTGAAGCTTTAAGATTAATTTCAAGAAATACTCTCACACTGTCTAACAGCCACACAGTCTTACGAATGCCTGCATTTACTTCCTTCAGTGATGCTAAAATTGCTAATAATATTTTATTTACCATGAGAGATTTTTTCCAATAAATCTCAATAGCATACATATATACGCTTGCTAATTCCCAACCTTTGCCTCAAGCGACAGAACAGATTTTAGTAATGAAACTGCAATGCCTCTAAGAGAGTCAAGTTTAAGGTGACACTATCTTTTAGCCTTTGCAGTCAAAACTTACCTAATATTAATATCAGATCGATAATGGGAATAAATTATTGACAGGGTAAATGAAGGGGTGGGCCCGCCAGATTTTGGGAAATAGGTACCCAGTCCCCACAGATATTTGTCTGTCTGTCACTACGCATGGTCATGGAGTTTTATAATAGCATAAGCATCATAATGCCATTTTATTGTAGCCAGATTTCTGCCTGTATCTGACAGAATTAGACGATATCACTCCTTAATATCTGTGTTTCACGCTGCGTGCTCATAATTACATCCCATTAATAATGTGCTGATACTGTTGCTTATTACAATGATTCCATTGCCTGTAATTCACATATTCTTTACTTTGTATAATAAAACCTAACGTACATTCTAACTAAGACGTATAATTTATAATCAAGATATTTAAAATATGAAAACACTAACCTGCAGAATATATTCTCGGTAGAAGAACTGCAAATCGTTGACCAATTAACTGCTCAGCCCGAGATACTGCTTGCTCTACATCGTTTGCACTTATATTGATAGAAGGAGCCTTGAAATCAGTTTGTCTCTTTTGTCTCAGTGGATCATTTGAACCATCACTGTCAATTAAACGTCCTATAAGTTTTTCATTTTGTACATTAGTGGAGCATAAAATGCCTTTTTGCGATCTCCAAATAGGATCATAAATATCTTGATCGTCCGATATAGAAAATTTTGACACAGTGTAAGTGGTAGCCATCAAAGTGCACAGCCACAGTAACACGGAGAAGTAATTCCATCTGTAAAGTTAAAAACCAATAAAAAGTGTTTAAATAACTTGAACACTGAACAGTGGGTAATTATGAATACCACTATTTCTTAGTATTTTCCTAGAAACTATTGTGATGTGGGTTAGATTGGTAGGAAGGAACTATTCAGAAAAGATTAATTTTTGATTATTTAGTATACGAGAAGGTACAAAAATCCATGAATTTGAATTAAATTGTGCCATAACATTTTTGGCTCGTAATAATGCTTTACGATTTCTATCTTTTATGCGCTGTTATTATCGTTTGTGTTTTTCCAAGACATTTCAGAACATTGGTTTGCAACCTTTCATCTATTACAGTAATATGCTCCTTCATTACGATAATTATCAATTAAAATTAAATCCGGGTGTCACACTATATACAGATGTATATTGTGTGATTGAACCCGTCATTCAATTCTTGGTAATATAATGTATTATACTACATGTACTATAGCTAAATGCATAATCAGTGTACTAGTACGAACATTTTAATTCATTTTTTAATATTTTTCAAAACTTTTTTTTCAGATGAAAATACAAATGAAGACCAACCTAATTTATGTAGGCAGGCAGCCTAAATTTCTACCAATAATATTGAGAAGCGTAGCTATGCCTACACGAAAGGATAGGTAATATTTGTATACCTACGTGGAGATGTGCAAGTCCAATAATGAATCTCTTTTAGCAAACTGCATCATGAGATCATGACAAATAATTATTCAACATTCAATATGACTTTGGAGGCGGAATCACACGCATAGCTGATGTAAATGATCATTGTGACCTTTTCAGCTCTGTAATTTATTATTGAAATGCACAATGGTAATTCACCTGTCATCAACACAAGAATAACATTGTGCAAGTTGGAAAGGGAATGAATGAATGAATGACAGAAAGTAAAACAATTACATTGCTGATGTGCTGACTGCAAATAATAAAGTAGGTACCAAAATGTAAGATTATTGTGCTACTCTTTGTCAAAGTTTTTTTTACAGAAGTCAATAATATCATAATGCATTAGAAACAGCCGTAATTTACAATAACTAGTCAGCAAATCAAAATAAACTGCAGATATTTTGCTCTATCTTTCTGTGACGTCAATAAAAATTTCAGTTTCGATCAAATTTAAAGTTCCAAGCTAGTTTTATAGGAATTAATTTGTTTTGTTATCAATTTTTGGATTCAGATGCTAGTACTGTTAATTCATTATGTTAACAGTTATAAAATTCAATCTTCTACAAACAAATACGTTTGTGCGTTTCCGAGCAAATTGTTTTGTAAATTCATTGTCATCTTCAAATTAATTTCGCCTTACTTCAAAATTAGATCACCAGACCACTACCAAAGAGAAGGTCATCGGTCATGGTCCTTAAGTGTAGACTAAATGTACACAGCAAATAGGTAGGTAACGTATAATCGTTCGTTGCATAATCCTATTCCCACCATGCTCATGCACTAGTAATAGTCAGATCGTTCTATTGTCTTGTCATTCTGTCCCGTCACCGTTTCTAATACCCCATTTTATTATTTCTTTAGGTTGCGTCAGTATGATTTCTCTAATTTCATACATCACAAATATTTATTATCCTCAATACATGACTCCAATTTTCCGTTATACGGAATCTTTTTTGGACTTCCTTCATGAAACAAACACTGATAATGATAAAACTATTCACTCAAACTACCTAATCTGGATCGAATATACCTAATCAAAAATGTAAATCGGTGTTATTTAAAAATTTGAGTAGAAATAATTTTTAAGGACAGATCTAATAAATAAAGTAGACTGCAGGTAGAGTATACATTATCCATTTTAGCTATTACAGATATCATTAAAAATTGCATTTTAAACATTTCTAGACATTTTACTTTTTAACCTACTCGTCTGATAAGTATTTCCGACATTCCAATACGAAGTTTTACTACCGTAAAATCTCGAACATAAGCCGGGACTCAAATGTAGGTCGGTCTCGTTTAGTGGCAGGGTCTGGGCGAAAATTTGGCAAATAGAAGCCGGGTCCCAAATAGAGGTCGGGTCCAATTATCTCAAATCGTAATTCCCAAGGATAAATACAAATTCGGCGCTAAAATTCGAAATTGTGGGCCAATATTTCCCTAATAAACCGGAGTTACATGCTAATTTTTGATAATTGCCTTTAAATTGTCCACTAAAATATAAATTATGGTCCTGACAAGGTATAAAATTCAAATAAAAAAGGATACGAAAAAGTGTGCTAAAATTTAAATATATTCGCCGTAAAATCTTGGGTAAAAAATAGAGGCCGGTACTCAAATATAGGCCGGTCCGGTTTAGTGGCTGGGTCTGGGCGAAATTTTGGCCAATAGAGGCCCGGGCTTATGTTCGAAATTTTATGGTAGTTAACTAGTTTCTTTAGTTTTAATACAATGTTTACTGCTTAATAAGCTTTAGAGGGAGTAGAGGGATGCTAAATAATTTTTCTAATTATTTATTAGGAAGGATACATTACTGGGCTCTACAAGACCGATCGCAACATTAAGGCGT